>CM062394.1:24681509-24901767 GCA_031304145.1 Cardiospermum halicacabum | reverse complement strand
TAGATTTCAATATTGTTCCACAATCATTCAACCATCTCATATACTACCTCTGTCCTATTTTATCTATCACAATTGGCCAAAACACAACTATTAAGAAAAGTTATGATTACATGAGTTATTTACTTAAATAACCTTATATATTTTATTTAGTTTTATTATCACTTTTAAGTTGATTGGTTGATACATTAAACAATTAAATTAAAATGATGATTATTATCTTGAAAAAAATAGTTTATTATTTTAAAAAATTGAGTGTTAAATAAGTAAAGGGTATGAGTGGGAGAATATGTACAAATGTTTGGGTGTGACACTTATTTTAAGACAATTTTTTCCCAGTTGTGACACATTGTGGGACGGAGGTAGTAATTTGCTCTATAAACCAACAATGGCTCAAATTTGAATTGATTCATTTTCTGCAAAATAAGAACACTTTCTTTAACTTTCTAGATTTCCAAAATTCAATTATTCAACTTCAAGTGAATAATTGTAATTTCCCAATTTTCATATTTACTATTTCATCGTAACCAGAATCACAATTACCAAACACTTTCTGATCTGAAAGATCTGACTAAATGGCAACCAGAGAGCATACTCGTACTGCTACCGTGTTGTAAAAATAAAAATAGAGTCAGAGTAGAAGAGAAAAAAACAACTCAATATGAAATGGAAAGGTATTGGAATCAGAAAGTAACCTGGTAATCTTAATTGGATTGATATGCTTCTTGAATATTGTAGAATCGTTATATATCGAAAGAAAGAATATTACTAGTGAATGAACAAAGATAATACAACAAAAGCAAAACCACATATCTCTATTAATTCTTAGATATTTACATATATACAACATAGGTTGGGACTAGGGGTGAGAATAGGTCAGGTGAGGCCAAGCTTTTGGTTAAACAGGCCCGACCAGTATCATAATATTCCGGCCTGAGCCTGGCCTACAAACCTATTAAAGATTTGTATTATAGGCCTGGCCTGACCTTTTTAAAGGTCGGCTAGGCCCGAAAGCCTGTTTAAAAGCCTATTAACAATTATTTATATTTATAAATAAGGTATTGGGCTTTATATATATAAACAAATTAATGGGCTTTATATTTATAAATAAATTTACTAATAGATTTAACAATTAAGAATACATATAAATAATATACAGGCCGACCTGTTAAGTTTGGAAGGTTTTTATTATAGTCTGAACTTGACCTATTTAGTGACTGTTTGGTACGACTTCCTTAAATAGATCTTTTGACAGTAGATCTTTTAATAATAAATCTTTTAGAAGTAGAGTTTTGAAGAAGAAAAGCTTAGGTGTTTGGTTATCAATTAAAAAAGTACTTATCAATTTCAAAGTGTTTGGAAATATCACTTTTAAAAGTACTTTAAGACGTTATAATTACTTAAAGGGTATTAGATATAAATATTTACTTATTTGTTAATATTGGAATATATTTATTCATTGATTGTTATCATATAGGAATTCACAAAATTTACTTTAAATTTAAAATTTGGTTTAAATTTAAAATGCAAATTGAGAGTCGAGTATTGAAATATGAAATAATATCTACATGTAAAAAATACATGTAGTTACTATATATTTTTTTTTTGTTCGATTTTTTTTACATGAAACCAATTCAAATATGAATATTATATATATATTTTTAAAATCAATTAAAAAGAAAAAATTCAAGTTACAAATATAATAATAATAATAATAATAATAATAATGGAAGATAATATTTTATAAAATCTTACAAATTTGTTTTATATAAAGATTTCACAAACTTATATAAAAATTTTGATTGTCGATTTAAAATTTTAAGTTATCGTAATTCTATATATCTCAAAATAATAGTATTTATATGTAAAGTAAGTAAAATAAAGTATGAATTCATGAGTTATATATCATATGTTATAAGAGTATAAAATATATTTTGTATTTTTTAAAAAAAGCTCAAAAAGATCTACTCGAAGAAGCATCAATTTTGTGTTTCTTTCGGTAGATGAGTTTCTGCTTTTTTAAACCCTCAAAAGATCTACTATAATTTCTGTCAAACAACAAAAAATAAATAAATAAATAAATAAGTGCTTTTAGGTTTAAAAAAGCACTTTCAGTCAGTAGACAAGCCCAACCAAATAGGCACTTAATTTAATAAGAATTTGAAGAAACTTAATCTAACTTATTTATTAAATAGGTCAGGCCAGGGTAGGCCCCAGAAAGGTCAGGTCGTAGGCCCCAGAAAGGCCGTCTAGTCTATTTCCACCCCTAGTTGGGACATGTGTCACTATGCATGTAAACATACACGGCATGCATGACATGTATAATACAAGTGGAAAGCGACCTGTCAAACAATATTCATAACATTTAGGAGAGAATCGTTTGATAACTGCTACTTTAATTTTTGTTTTTCTAAATAATTTTTAAATTATTTTTTATATTTGACATTAATGTCAGTCCAATAATAAAAATAATTTATTTTGCAATTATTACAAAAACTATTTTAGTGGCCACTTCAAATCGCAAACCACTAGAATTTTTTAAAATGTTATTTCAACCATTAATTCTAATATCACGTGTCCACATTGAACATGGCCTAATAGTTAGCTATAACTATAACTTTAACTTTTAATTGTCATTACAATTAGAATCTGAATTTGTAAAACCGGATGAGATTAACAGTGGAAAAACGATCCAAGCAAAAATACTCTAAAAAAAAAAAATAAAAGAGGGACGTCCGGCGGATTTTGGGGACTCTAATGTGGTGCTTTCGTAGGCACTCTAATGTTCAAGTTAGTTCTGAACGTAAATAAGATAAATAAAAATAGAAATTGAGAGTATAAATGACATTCTATACTGTATGTTCATTTCGGAAGCTAAATGAATCTATTGAGAGTATAAGGCAACACCAAGAAGCTTAGAGCTCTGATGATCATCACTAAAATGATCATCGAGATTCAAAAATGACACCTGATTGCTAATCAGAATCTTGAGAGCAGTGAAATTCAAAAATTGTTGAGATTCAAAAATTGTTGAATAGTTAGAGGTAAAATTAACATTAAAAAGTTATTTTAATTTAAATTATAAATAGTTTAAAATTTAAATAAAATTTAATAATAAGTTGAATTAATAAAAATAAAATTATAATAAAATTTTTAAAAGAACATTTCAACATACTAAGTAAAATACTATTTTTAAATATTAAAAATTATAAAAATTTTAATACTATAATATTATATATATATATATATATATATATAGATTTACAAAATTAAAAATTATATATATTTTATTTTGAGAACTTTAACAATTAATACTTCCATTCTCTAAATTTGTAAAACCAAAATTAAAATTTTTTTTACTCCTTAAAAACACTTTAAATACTGAACACATTCGATGAATCGGGCCGAAAACAGCTAATGGACCAAACAGTGAATAATCGAAGTGTGTGGATAGCTATAATACGTGTCAATTAGAAACAAAGACACGTGTCAGATAGGATGAATGATAAGTGAGTTGGTGGGGTTGAAGTGTGACACTCGCACGTGCTATTGAGGACACGTGTTTTCTTTCTCTTTCTTACATCGGTACAACCAATACGTGACACGTATATCCATAAATTTTTGTAGAATGGACAGCACTTGGCACACGGAACTATGTACGATTTTAATTTAATTTAACTGCATGTTGAATTTTATGTATTCATAAAAATTATAATGGTAAATTTTATTAATATTTAATTTACGAATGTATTAAATACAGCATGTCAAAATGTTAAATACCGCATTTCTTTTCAATTATACCCTTAATATAATTATATCAAAAAGTTAATATTGTAGTTTTAATAAAATTCTTTTCTTCAAATTTTTTATCAACGATAGAATAATGGAGGACATTCAAAAATTTACCAGTTTTAATAAAATTATTTATTTTTATCATCTTATCTCGTTTAATTTTTTCTTCAAATCCAGAGTGTAGTTTTAATAAAATTCTTTTTCTCATTGTCTTAACTCGTTTGAGTTTTTTCTTAAACCATATTATGGAGAAGATCCACGGAAGTAATTCAAACAACGATAATGAATGAAGTGGGCGTCAGGATTGTCAACAATACGGAAATAATATTGGTATTCCAATTTCATGTATTATATAAATTTTAAAACTCTTGCACGAATTCAATTTACATTTACCTTATCAATTAATGTCTCAATGAAATCGCTTTTCACTTAAAACTTTAGAAGTCTCAACATGATTTGTTTCTGAGTGACTAAAGAACGAAACTTTCGGAGAATCTAGTTGCACCTTTAGACAGATTTGCTGTTTAAGGAGATTTCAGATTAAAACACAGCACATCTTTTCTTTCTCTTCACCCTCCATAATTGGACTTGAAATTTTCTTTATAAATTCATCTATATTGAAAAGGGTATAGATGGTATTTTGATTGCGGTATTGATAAATTTGATGCGGTATTTAGTAATGCCCTTAATTTAAAGGTGATTATAGTTTTAAATTAAGATTAAAATTCCTAAAATACTAGACCATCTAACTCATCTTTTGGAACAAATGAACCAAGAAGATTTTTATATTCCTTCTATTAAAAATAATTTAAAATCAATTTATGTTATATTTATTTGTTTTAAAGATATGGAAGATCTATTATGCCCTTCGATTTAAATATTTGAATTCAAAGATAATATTCATATATAGACCCCATCATATTTAATAAAAACCCCTCACAAAATTTGCTTATGGTCCGGTCCCTATACATTAGGAAAAATAATCCTCAATTGTATTGGAAATCTAACTTTCACAATCCCAATTCCCCACATTCTTAGGACACCAAATTCACAACAAATTCATCCTTATTTGTCCCTTAACAATTCATAGGAATGTCAGCACATAATTATCTAATACGAATTTGAAACTTCATCTTCCATCACAACTCAAAGATATGTTTTTAAAGTTGTTTCATTCTTGAGTATTGTAGAGTTAATGTTATGGTCTAAGGGTTTATGGGTCTTGAATTAATGATTTTAGAGTTACTTGTGACATCATTATGGATATTGGATAGTGTTTCGTGTTAGTTGTATGGTATTGGAATGCAATTTGACGAGTTAGGGTTGAAAATCTCGAATATAGTTTTCCAGCTGTTTCCTGGTGTCCATGCTAGGAAACTGTCCCAGATTAACACCATTTTCCGGTGTCCATGGATGGACAATTTAATTTCCGTACATTGATACCATGACACATGCTGGTAAATAATTTCTTGGTTTCCACACATCTATACCGGGACATAGGTGTTTTTTTTTTTTACCTATTTTTCGGTCACAATACCGGGATACAGATGGGATAATATCTATCAGTGATTTCCATTATTGAAGCTCGAAAAATAGTCTATTAGAAGGCCGGTTTCCAGCCTTCATAAGGGGGAAACCATTTGCCGGCCTCCATACTGGGATATAGGGGCTCATTTTGACTGTTTTCCTCCCTTTATGCATGGAAACAGGCATGAATTTTTTGTCAGTGATTTCCTAGTGTCAACACCGGGATATAGGCAAACATTATTTTTATTTCTAGGTCTGTAGGCTAGGAAACGGCGTCGATGCATCGATTTTTCCTGCCTTTAAATAATTTGTCTTTTCCTTTTTCAGAAATAGGGTTGAAAAAGACACTAGTGTACTTCAAGGTGAATTGGGCGCAATGGAGACACAAATAATACAGGTTCTCATGATGCAACTGATGGTGGGCAAGTTGACAGTGCTATAGAAACTACGGATGCTCCTCGGAAGTGATGACAACAAGTCTGGTGTGGAGAGTGTAAGGAGTTAGAACATACCATTCGCACGTGCTCCAACAAATATATCGAAGTTCTTGATTCACCTCAGTCTTTTTTACTTTCGATATATAACTTTTGTTATGATTTTGGTTTAAGCATCGTTTATCAAATGTTTTCTTATCGATTTTGGGTTGCTTGTTGAAAGAGGTATATAACTATAAGTATGATTTTGGTTGCAATAATTTATTTTGGAAAAATTATAATTGTATTGAAATAGGTTGTGTCCCTCTTTTAACACATTGAAATAATTTGTAATTTCACTGTGATTTCCCGGTCTTAAGGGCAGAAAATACACCAATATGACGCACGTTTCCCGATTTGAGGGCTAGAAATAGGCCAATATATTTCCTTATTCCAATTTATGGAAACTATTTTTATTTTTCCTATATCCTGGTATACAAGAAGTGAAACAGACTGTTATAGGTTGTAAAAGTTTCCAGTGATTTTCCGGCAATAAGGGCTGGAAATATGCCAATTTGACATATATTTCTCTGTGTGGAGGGATGGAAATAGACTAATATATTTACTTGTTCCAATTGACGGAAACTATTGTTATTTTTACCTATATCCCGATATACAATAAGTGAAACAAAATGTTAATGGTTGTAAAAGTTTCCAGTGACATCCCAATATTAAGGGTTGGAAATAGGACAAGTCAAGTACAGGGAGCCACATATCATTTATCTCTATATATTATTATTGTTTTCATTTTATTTTAACTTTTATAAATAAGAATATAAATTCTATATATAAAATATAAAAACAAGGTGGAAGAAATAATATAATAACAAAAATATTTTTATATCAATAAATAATTTAATTTTAAATTTCTAATTTTATATATAAAATATCATTATAATTATAAGTAATTTTTAATTAAAGAAAAAAAAGCTATATTATGATTTTTTTTCATTGAATTTACAAAATACAAATATATAAAATAATTTGCAGTGTCAATATTCATCATGATAAAACTGCAGGAAACATTTTTCGAGGATACCCCATCGTCAGCATGATTTTCAGGTTCTTGATTTGGTGTATCTGGTTGGACAAGGCATGGATCTTAACTTTTAGCCCAAATTGCCTTGAAGTTATTAATACTCCTCCTAACACGCTGTATGACAAATACAATTTTTAAAAATGTAATTTTTGTTTTTTAAGTTTTTATAATTTTTAAAAAAATAAAGTAGAAAGAATTTGTACCTTACAATAAAACTAGTTTGTAAAGTCCTTGCATTCCAACCGAACTAATTAAAACAAATACAAACACAACATCTAAATAAATACGTAATTCTTATCGAAGAGAGCGGACACCATAGTTCGGACCCACTAAATATTTCAGTTTATCACATTTTTGTCTACTACAATTATATATATTCCAACTTACAGAGATCGAAAACCAAAACTACTTAGTAAGACTGAGCTCGACATAGATGAATATAATTAAATGAGTTTTGTCTGTCCATTAAATCGTATAATAATTAAAATTAATAATTTGAATGCTGAATAGAACTGTATCTACTAAAGTGATGAAATAGAAGGAAAGCACGCTAGTCGTATCTAACGTTGGTGGTAAACTAAATATCATTGCTCCTAGAAGTGATATTATTGTCCCTCCAACTTTAGCTCAACCAAGTAAAATTGATATGGTAATGTTTTCATCCTGCATATAAAGAATAAGTAAATATTCTACCATTTTTTTTTTTAAAATATGAAAATAAAATTTCACTTTAGACAAAACGCAATCAGATAAGTCACCCCTAACGTTAGGTTGAATACATCGGCTCCAAAAGTAAGAGATGTATATTTTATACTTGCTAAATATAAATTTTTAAATAATAGAATGCTTAAAAAATTAATAATGAATGCAAAATACAACAATAAACCGAACGATTCTCAAGTTTCTTACCCAAAGAGTCTAGATAAACAAGCATACACCAGTATGCTTCTGTTCAAATTTGGTCTGGTTCTTTCCGGTAATAGAAATCTAATAAGTACCCGATAAAAAAAAAACTAAAGACATAATCATGCCCAGTTGTAATGCTAGCTTATTAACTATTGTATATATAAAATTTAAAATTAAATAAAAGAAAAATTATGTAAAATAGTAAAAAAAAAAAAAAGATCAAAACTAATTCAAAAAAATTTCAAAATTAATATAAAAAAAAATCTTTTATATTTTTTATTTATTAAAATTTTGATTTTAAAAAATAGTCTTCATAGATCAACTTCAAGAACACTCTTAACACCTTCACTAAAATAATCTTCACAACCGGGTAAAATAGTCATTTGGACTAAGTACATGTTAGTTTTTTTTTAACTTAACACATATTTCCACTTAATTTAAGACACTTTATGCGTAAATTTGATTAAATTAAGTGGTATTAAGTGTTAAGTAGGAAAAAAAACAAGCGCAAAATAAATATGTAATTCTTACCGCATACAGCGGACGCCATAATTTGGGACCCACTGTATATTCTGGTTTGTCAAATTTCCGTCTGCAACAACTCTATATATCCCCGCATGCACAAATCCAAAACTACTCAGTAAGAGTAAGCTCGATCTAGGAGGATATAATTAACTGAGTTTTGTCTGTCCACAAAATTCATATAATAATTAACATTAATTAATAATCATTTGAATGTTGAATAGAATTGTATCTATCGAAGTGATGAAATAGAAACAAAGCACACTAGTCTTATCTAATGTTGGTGGTGCTCCACGGTATGGTTAACTACGTCTGTGATGATTTTCAATTCCGTGTATAAACTAAATATCATAGCTCCTAGGAAGTATATTATTGTCCCTTCAACTTTAACTAACCAGGTAAAGTTGATATGGTAATGTTTTTCATCCTTTAAATAAATAAATAAATAAATAAATATTCTACCATTTAAAAAAAAATTAAAAAAGTAAAATCTTACTTTAGACAACCCACAATTAGATAAGTCATCCCTAGCGTGAAGTTGAATACAGCGTCTCCAAAAGTTGGAGATGTATATTTATAAATTTGAAATTATAGAACACTAAAAAAAAAATTAAAAATGAATGCTAAATACAATAATAAATCGAATGATTCACAAGATTCTTGCCCAAAGAGCCCAGATAAACAAGCATACACCAGTATATTTCTGTTCAAATTTGGTCTGGTTCTCCCCGGTAAAAAACTACAAGTATTATCATGCCTAGTTGCAATGCTGGCTAATTGAATATAGTATATATTAATTTAAAAATTAAATAAAAGAAAAATTATGTAACATAATTTAAAAAGATTTTAAAATATCAAAACTAATTCAAAAAATTTCAAAATTAATTCAAAAAAGTTTCACTTATATTTTTTATTTATTTAATTTTTTATTTTAATAAATAGTCTTCGCATATCTTCTTCACAAACACTCTAAACACCTTCACTAAAAGGTCTTTACATAAGGGTAAAATAGTCAGTTTTGACTAAATAAATATGTCGCATACACCATAGTTTGGGACCTATTTTAGATTCCAGTTTGTCAAATTTCTGTCTATTGCAACTGTATATATTCTCGCTTGTAGAGATCCAAAACTACTCAGTAAGATTGAGATCGACATAGGAAGATATAATTAACTGAGGGTTGTTGGTACGGAGTACCTAGTTTTCCCTATTTTGACACTTCACTCTTAGAAACAAAATAGAAGTATTTGATTTGTAGGATTAATTAGAGGAAATCCTGACTTCCGGTTGACACTCAATTGATAAGTGTTTGATAAAAATATTTTCTGATATCTTTATTCATCAACATCAATTCTCTTAAATAGAGAAGATTACAACGATTACTTGCCATAGAAATAGGCACAAATCAAGTAACAAATCAAGCAGAACTAATATCCTAAAATAACAGCTTTGACTTAATCAATACTAATTTATTCCAAATAAAAATAAATAACTATGTCATTCCCTTCCTCTTCAAACAACACTTGACCTCAAGTGTGACGCTCTGCAAAATCTGGAAACTGATTCTTGATAAACTCTCTTGATTCCCACGTTGCATCTGCCGGTGGAAGATCCTTCCAGTGAACCAAAATCTCAGTACCCTTCTTCCTTGTATCCAAAATAGCTTGAGGATGAGACATTAGCTTCTCAGGACTTGCAATAGGAAGTTGAGACTGAATTGCAACATTTTGACCCACCTGTCTTTTAAGCAAAGAAACATGAAACACAGGGTGAATTCGGGACTCCGTTGGCAACTCCAACTTATACGCCACTGCTCCAATTCTCTGCAATATTTTGAATGGACCATAAAACCTAGGAGAGAGTTTAACATTCCTCCGTACTGACATCGATAATTGCCTGTATGGTTGTAATTTCAAATACACCCAATCACCCACAGCAAATTCTTTTTCTGTATGCCTACGATCATAAACCTGCTTCATTCGAACCTGAGCTTCTTTGATATTTTCCTTCAGCCCTTTAAGAATCAAGTCTCTATCCATTAATTCGCTCTCCACCGAAGCAACTTTAGCTGTTCCTGGAATGTAACTCAGAAGATTGGGAGGGCATCGACCATATACTACTTCAAATGGAGATCTTTTAATAGTGGAATGCCAACTCGTATTATAACAGTACTCTGCCCATGCTAACCATTTGACTAGGTTGTGAACTAGTAAAACATCGAAGATACATCTCAATAGTTCGGTTCACCACTTCACTTTGACCATCCGTTTGGGGATGATATGCAGAGCTAAAATTAAATGATGTGTCATTCAATCTAAATAACTCAGTCCAGAATTGACTAGTGAATGTAGGATCCCTATCACAAATAATTGACCGAGGCAATCCATGCAGACGAAATTTTTGATCAAAAAAGATTTGGGCAACACTTACTGCTGTATAAGGATGTGCCATGGCGACAAAGTGGGTATACTTGGACAATCTGTCCACGACCACCAATATAGCTGACTTCCCCCTTGATGATGGTAAACCGTCAATGAAGTCCATAGCAATGTCCTCCCAAATTTGATCTGGTATCGGCAAAGGCTGCAACAATCCAGCTGGAGTCAGATTGTCTACTTTATGACGCTGACAAACATCACATGCCCTGATGAAATCCTTTATTTGGCTCCTCATACCCTGCCAATAAAAATTTGAACGAATACGATAAAAGGTCTTAAGAAACCCTTCATGAGTACTGTTATGAAACTCTGCAATTATATCTTGTGTGAGGGTTGAATCCTTGGCAAGGTACAACTTCTCTTTGAAGAAGATCAATCCTCGTTGGAATTTCCAAGGGCCTAATGCTTCTCCTTTCTGTATCAAAGTCACCAATCGTTGAAGATCTGCATGCTTTGCTACTTCTTCTTTAATTGTCTCTGTCCAATGAGGAATGAGTTGAGAAATTGCGAGTGCTTCACCAGACTGGCTCTCATCCCTTCTAGACAAAGCATCTGCAACTATATTCTCTCGTCCATTTTTGTGAACAATGATAAAGTCAAATCCCATGAGTTTATAGAGCCATTTTTGTTGAGCAGTTGTTGTAATTTTTTGACTCCATAAATGTTTGAGACTTTGATGATCAGTGTAAACCACAAATTGTCTCCCAAGCAAGTACGTCCGCCATTTTTGCACTGCCAAAACCAAAGCCAACATTTCTTTTTCATATGTTGAAAGCAAAAGATTTTTACCTTGGAGAGCTTGACTGAAATATGCGATAGGTCTGTCTTGACGCAAGACACCTCCAATGCCAGAACCAGATGCATCACATTCCACCACAAAGGACTTCGAAAAATCTGGCAATGCCAAAACAGGAGCTTTGGTCATGGAAACCTTTAGATGTTGAAAAGCTTCCTCTGCTGCAGAATTCCATTGGAAGGAATCTTTTTTAAGTAGCTTAGTGAGTGGAGCTGCTACTTTGCTGAACCCTTGAATGAATTTCCTGTAATAACCAGCAAGACCCAAAAATCCACGCAATCTTTTTATGGTTTGAGGTTTAGGCCAAGATAGGATAACCGCAATTTTCTCTGGATCAACAGCAACACCAGTATGAGAAATAATATGACCCAAGTATTTGACTTCGCTCTGCCCAAATGCACATTTTTCAAGCTTGACATACAGCTTATTGGATCTTAATAAGGAAAAAATAATCTCCAAGTGTTGTATGTGCTCAGAACATGACCTGCTATATATGAGAATATCGTCAAAAAATACAAGAACAAATTTTCTTAGATATTCTCGAAATACCTCATTCATGAGAGATTGAAAGGTAGAAGGGGCATTCGTAAGACCGAATGGCATAACCAAAAACTCATAACGACCATGATGGGTGCGAAAAGCTGTTTTTTCAATATCATCCGGATGCATCCTAATTTGATGATACCCCGATCGCAGGTCCAATTTTGAAAATAGTTTTGCTCCGTGAAGTTCGTCCAACAATTCGTCAATTACTGGAATAGGGAATTTGTCTTTAACAGTAATCGAGTTTAACTCTCGGTAATCAACGCACATTCACCACGATCCATCATGCTTCTTTACCAAAAGAACAGGAGAAGAATAAGGGCTGTTGCTGTTACGAATAACCCCTGCCGCCAACAACTCAGCCACTATTTTTTCTATCTCTGACTTTTGAAAATATGGATACCGATATGTTCGTACTGATACTGGCTTTATACCTGGGATCAATGGGATTCTGTGGTCGTGGAGTCGTTTTGGTGGAAGACCTGTAGGTAAGGAAAAGAGGTCACTGTAGTTGTGTAAGAGTGGACTCACGTGTGAGGGAATATTTGAAGTGATTTGCTTCTTCTCTACCAGATCCAATGAATACAACTGCAGGAAGTATCCATCCTTCTTTTTCCTGGCTGCAGTTTCAATCTGATTGTTGCTAACAATTTTATTATCAGGGACAATAAGTCCTTGCAATGTGATCTCTCTATTGTCAACATGAAACTTCATCTGCAACTTTAAAAAATCCATAAAATTGGTCCCAATGTATAAAGCCATTGAGCTCCTAACACCACGTCATAGCCTTGGAGAGGTAATATATAGAAATCAACATTTAAAGAAAAACCTTGCAAAGTAAGTGGCACATTCATACACTTACCCGGGCTTACTAATTGTTCTCCAGAAGCGACTGTTACTTTTAGTTGGCCGCCCAATTGGGGTGTTAGAAACACCCTCTGTGCTAACTTTTCGCTCACAAAGTTATGAGTGCTCCCCGAGTCAATAAGAACATACACAGTAACGTGTTTAAGACTCCCCTGGATGCGCATAGTTTCAGCACTTCGAAGTCCGTGGATAGCATGAAGGGAAATTTCAGGAGTCTCTGGAAATGTGATTTCCTCTGCTTCCATGATCACATCCCCATCTTGTTCATCTAGACAAGCTTCAATCACGAACAACTTCTGACAACGATGGCCTGGCTTAAATTTCTCGTTACAATTATAACAAAGTCCCTTGTTTCTTCGATCCTGTAACTCAGTAGATGTCATTTTTCGAACTGGGATCGTTGTTGTCTGACTGTTGGAGTTAACTTTGTCATTCGGATTAACTGCCTTTGGTGATGACCAACCAATGCGGCGCTGTGATGAGTTGCGAGCTTCATAGACACGTGCAAGTCCGATTGCGGCTGTTAATGTTGTTGGTCTACCAGCTTGAACATCTGCACGAATTGAATCCCGTAATCCACTCACAAAACAACTGACTTGTCGAGATTGTGGAAGATGCCCAACCTTTGCAAGTAGTTTCTCAAATTGCGTTTGGTAGTCTTGTACAGTTCCCGTTTGTTGTAACTTGGTAAGTTCACCAAAGAAATCACAAAATTGATTAGGACCAAAACGTGAGAGTAACTCCTCCTTGAAAATATCCCAAGTGAGAGAAGTATTGTCTTGCTTTAGTATCTGATACCAAAGTTGCGCATCGCCTTCCAGATGAAACGAAGCGAGAGAAACACGATCTGTCTCCGGTGTTCCTTGAAATTGAAAAAACTGTTCAGCGCGACACAACCAACTAGTTGGATCCTCTCCTCCATTAAAGCGAGGAAAATCCAATTTCACCAGTTTAGGAGCATAAGAGTTTCCAGATCCAGAGTTTCCAGATCCAAAGTGTGATTGGCGGCCACCGGTATGTGAAGATTCACCATGTTCTTTAACAGAATGGGTGAGATTATCTAGTTGCGTCGCTAACTTCTCAAACATATCAGTCATGCGGTGGATAAACTCCTGCTGACCTATGGAAAGGGTTGCTATGGTTTGCTCGAGAAGTTCTACACGTTGATCCATGCCGAGGCTCTGATACCACTTTGGTACGGAGTACCTAGTTTTCCCTATTTTGACACTTCACTCTTAGAAACAAAATAGAAGTATTTGATTTGTAGGATTAATTAGAGGAAATCCTGACCTCCGGTTGACACTCAATTGATAAGTGTTTGATAAAAATATTTTCTGATATCTTTATTCATCAACATCAATTCTCTTAAATAGAGAAGATTACAAAGATTACTTGCCATAGAAATAGGCACAAATCAAGTAACAAATCAAGCAGAACTAATATCCTAAAATAACAGCTTTGACTTAATCAATACTAATTTATTCCAAATAAAAATAAATAACTATGTCAGTTGTCTATCCATAAAATTCGTATAGTAATTAACATTAATAATTAATAATATCAATGTTGAATAGAATTGTATCTATCGAAGTGATGAAATAGAAAGAAAGCACGAAATCCTATCTAAGGTTGGTGGTGCTCCACGATATGGTTAACTACGTCCGTGATGGATTTCAATTCCGTGTATAATCAAAATATCATAGCACGTAGGAGTAATATTATTGTCCCTCTTACTTTATCTAAACAGGTTAAACTTGATATGGTAATGTTTTTCATCCTTTAAAGAAAGAAATAAATATTCTACCATTTAAAAAAGTTTAAAAAAAATCTTACTGTAGACAACCTGCAATTAGATAAGTCACCCCGAGCGTGAGGTTGAATATAGCGGTTCCAAAAGTTAGAGATATATATTTTATACTTGCTAAGTATAAATTTTGAAATAATAGACTGCTATAAAATTAAAAATGAATACAAAATACAATAATAAACCAAATGATTTCCAAGTTTCTTACCAAAAGGTCCAGATAAACCAGCAAACACTAGTATGCTCCTATTCAAATTTGTTTTGGTTCCCTCTAGTAATAATGCTCTAAGAACTATCTGGGAAAAAAAACTACAGACATAATCATGCCTAGTTGCAATGCTAGCTTCTTAACTACTGTACATATTAATTTAAAACTTAAAAGAAGATAAGTTATGTAAAATAATCGAAAAAGAGTTTAAAATATAAAAACAAATTCAAAAAACTTTCAAAATTAATTCAAAATTTTTTTACTTATATTTTTGTTTTATTTAAATTTTGATTTTAAAAACTAGCCTTCATAGATCCTCTTCGCAAAAACTCTTAACACCTTCACTAAAAAGGACTTCACAGAAGAGTAAAAAAGTAAGTTTGGACTGAATAAATATGTAACTCTTACTGGATACACCATAGTTTGGGACCTACTGCAGATTTTAGTTTGTCAAATTTCGGTATACTACAACTATATATATCCCCACTTGCAGAGATTCAAAACTACTTAGTAAGATTGAGTTCGACATAGCAAGATATAATTAACTGAGTTTTGTCTATTCATAAATAAAATTGGTTGGATAATTATCATTAATAATAAATAATTTGAATGTTGAATAAAATTGTATCTATTGAACTGATGAAATAGAAGAATAAATAATTTGAATGTTGAATAGAATTGTATCTACCGAAGTGATGAAATAGAAGGAAAGCACGCTAGTTCTATCTAAGGTTGGTGGTGCTCCATGGTATGGTTAACTATGTCCGTGATGGATTTCAATTTCTTATATAAACTAAATATCATAGCTCTTAGGAGTGATATCAGTGTTCCTCCAACTTTAACTAAACCGGGTAAAATTGATTGTTCCTCCAACTTTAACTAAACCAGGTAAAATTGATATGGTAATATTTTTCATACCACAAAGAAAGAAAGAAATAAAATTTCTACCATTTAGAAAAATTTAAAAAATAAAATCTTACTTTAGACAACATGCAATTAGATAAGTCACCCCTGGCATGAGGCTAAATATAGCGGTTCAAAAGTTGGAGATGTATATTTTATACTTGCTAAGTATAGATTTTGAAATAATAGACCGCTAAAAAAAATTAAAAATGAATGCGAAATACAACGATAAATCGAATGATTCCCAATTTTCTTACCCAAAAGGTCCAGATAATCAAGCAAACACCAGTATGCTCCTGTTCAAATTTGGTTTGGTTCTCTCTAGTAGTAGTTCTCTAAGAACTACCCGTTAAAAAAAACTACTGGCATAATCATGCCTAGTTGCAATACTAGTTTATTAATTATTATACATATTATTTTAAAAATTAAATAAAAGAAAAATTATTTAAAATAATCTAAAAAGAGTTTAAAATATAAAAACTAAATAAAAAATTCAAATTTTTTTTCAAAAAATTTTCACTTATATTTTTAATTTATTTAAATTTTGATTGTAATAAATAGTCTTCACAGATCTTATTCACAAAAACTTTTAACACCTTCACTAAAAGGTCTTTAAAGAAGGGTAAAATAGTCAGTTTGTACTAAATAAATATGTAATTCTTACCAGATGTAGCGGACACCATAGTTTGGGACACTTTGAAGATTTCAATTTGTCAAATTTTTGTCTACTATAACTGTATATATCTCCGCTTCCAGAGATCCAAAACTACTCAGTAAGACTGAGTTCGACATAGAAAGATATAATTAACTGAGTTTTGTTTGCTCATAAAATTTGTAAGATAATTATCATTAATAATTAATAATTTGAATGTTGAATAGAATTGTATCTACCGAAGTGATGAAATAGAAGGAAAGCACGCTAGTCCTATCTAAGATTGGTGGTACTCCACGGTATGGTTAACTACGTCCGTGATGGATTTCAATTTCGTGTATAAATTAAATATCATAGCTCCTAGGAGTGATATCATTTTCCCTCCAACTTTAACTAAACTAGGTAAAGTTGATATGGTAATGTTTTTCCTCCTATAAAGAAAAAAGTAAAATAAATTTTCTACCATTTAAAAAATTTTTTTTAAAAAAATCTTACTTTAGGCAACCCGCAATTAGATAAGTCACCCTGGCATGAGACTGAATACAGCGGCTCTAAAAGTTGGAGATGTATATTTTATACTTGCTAAGTATAGTTTTGAAATAATAGACCACTAAAAAAAATTAAAAATGAATGCAAAATACAACTATAAACCGAATGATTCCCAAGTTTCTTACCCTAAAGGTGCAGATAATCAAGCAAACACCAGTATGCTCCTGTTCAAATTTGGTTTGGTTCTCTCTGGTGATAGTGCTCTGAGAACTACCTGTTAAAAAATAACTACAAACATAATAATGCCTAGTTGCAATGCTAGTTTATTAACTACTGTACATATTAATTTAAAAATTAAATAAAAGAAAAATTATGTAAAGTAATCTAAAAAGAGTTTAAAATATCAAAGCTAAATCAAAAAATTTTCAAAATTAATTAAAAAAACTCACTTATATTTTTAATTTATTTAAATTTTGATTTTAATAAATAGTCTTCACAGATCTTCTTCACAAACACTTTTAACACCTTCGCTAAAAAGTCTTTACTAAAGGGTAAAATAGTCAGTTTGAACTAAATAAATATGTAATTCTTACCAGAAATGGTGAACACCACAGTTTGGGACCTACTGCAGATTCCAGTTCGTCTAATTTCTGTCTACTACAACTGTATATTTCCCCGCTTCCAGAGATCCAAAACTACTCAATAAGACTGAGCTCGACATAGGAGGATATAATTAACTGAGATTTTTTTATCAATAAAATTCGTACAATAATTAGTATTAATAATTAATAATTTTAATATTGAATAGAATTGTATTTACCGAAGTGATGAAATAGAGGGAAAGCATGCTAGTCCTATCTAAGATGGGTGGTGCTCCACAGTATGGTTAACTACGTACGTGATGAATTTCAATTCCGTGTATAAACTAAATATCATAGCTCCTAGAAGTGATACTATTGTTCCTCCAACTTTAACTAAACCAGGTAAAGTTGATATGGTAATGTTTTTCATTCTTTAAATAAATAAATAAATAAATAAATATTCTACCATTTTAAAAAATTTAAAAATAAAATCTTACTTTAGGCAACCCGCAATTAGATATGTCACCCCTGACCTGAGGTTGAATACATCGGCTCCAAAAATTGGAGACGTATATTTTATACTTGCTAAGTATAAATTTTGAAATAATAGACCACTATAAAATTAAAAATGAATGCAAAATACAACAATAAAAGGAATGATTCTCAAGTTTCTTACCCAAAAGGTCCAGATAGACAAGCAAACAACAGTAATGCTTCTGCTCAAATTTTGTTTGGTTTTCTCCAGTAATAGAGCTCTAAGAACTATCTAATAAAAAAAAACTACGGGCAGAATCATGCCTAGTTACAATGCTAGCTTATTAACTACTGTACATATATATTTAAATTTTAAATAAAAGAAAAATTATGTAAAATAGTGTAAAAAGAGTTTAAAATATCAAAACTAATTCAAAAAAATTTCAAAATTAATTCAAATAAATTTCATCTATATTTTGTATTTATTTAAATTTTAATTTTAAAAAATAGTCTTCACAAATCCTCTTCATAGACACTCTTAACACATTCACTAAAAGGACTTCACATAAGGTAAAATAGTCAGTTTCGACTAAATAAATATGTAAATCTTCCCGGATATAGTGGACACCATAGTTTGGGATCTACGGCATATTTCTGTCTACTGCAATTGTATATTTCCCCTCTTGCACTTATCCAAAACTACTCGGTAAGACTGAGCTCGACATAGGAGGATATAAATAACTGAGTTTTCACTGTCATAAACATTCTTATAATAATTAACATTAATAATTAATAATTTTTATATTGAATAGAATTGAATCTACTGAAGTGATGAAATAGAAAGAAAGCATGCTATTCCTATCTAAGATTGGTGGTGCTCCACGGTATGGTTAACTACGTCTGTGATGGATTTCAATTCTGTGTATAAATATCCTACCTCCTAGGAGTGATATAATTGTCCTTCCGACTTTAATTAAACCAGGTAAAGTTGACATGGTAATGGTTTTCATCTTGTAAAGAAAGAATAAGTAAATATTCTCCCATTTAAAAAGATTTAAAAAAAAATCTTACTTTAGACAACCCACAATCAGATAAGTCACCCCGGCGGCATGAGGTTGAATATATCGGCTCTTAAAGTTGGAGACGTATATTTTTATACTTTCTAAATATAAATTTAGAAATAATAGGCTGATAAGGAAATTAAAAATGAATGCAAAATACAAAAATAAACCAAATGATTCCCAAGTTTCTTACTCAAAAGGTCCAGATAAACAAGCAAACACCACTATGCTTATGTTCAAATTTGGTTGCCCAGTAAAAAACAACTACAAGCATAATCATGTCTAGTTGCAATGCTAACTTATTAACTACTATATATATTAATCTTAAAATTAAATAAAAGAAAATTTATGTAACATAATTTAAAAAGATTTTAAAATATAAAAAAGATCAAAATTAATTCACAAAAAATCATTTATATTTTTATTTATTTAAATTTTGAATTTAAAAAATAATCATCATAGATCCTCTTCACAAATACTTTTGAAACCTTCACTAAAAAGTTTTCGCTGAAGGGTAAAATAGTCAGTTTAGACTAAAAAATATGTAATTCTTACCGTATACAACGGACACCATAGTTTGGAATCCACTGCAAATTCCAATTTGTCAAATTTCTGTCTATTACAACTGTATATATCCCCGCTTGTAGAGATCCAAAACTACTCAGTTAGACTGGGCTCGACAGAGGAAGATACGAATTTTGTATATATCCCCGCTTGTAGAGATCCAAAACTACTCAGTTAGACTGGGCTCGACAGAGGAAGATACGAATTTTGTTTGACCATAAAATTCGTATAATAATTATTATTAATAATTAATAATTTGAATGTTGAATAGAATTGTATCCACCGAAGTGATGAAATAGAAGGAAAGCACGCTAGTCCTATTTAAGATTGATGGTGCCCCAAGTATGGTTAGCTGTGTCTGTGATGGATTTCAATTCCATGTATGAACTAAATATCATTACTCTTAGGAGTGATATCATTGTCCCTCCAACTTTAACTAAACCAGGTAAAGTTGATCTGGTAATGGTTTTCATCCTATAAATAAATAAATAAATAAATATTCTACCATTTAAAAAAAAGGGTTATTTCCAAAAACCACCCAATTTTTGAAACATTTTACTTCTGGCACCTGGTTTTGCAAACTTATACCAAACCACCCCCAAAACCACCGAAAATTAAAACCACTAGTGGTTTTGGTGAGGTGTGGGTGGTTTGTGTGTTATTGAGTGGTTTTTGTATTTTTAGTGGTTTTGCTAATTATTTAGTTTTAATCATTATTAAATTTTTTGTTTAATAATTTAACTAAAATTTAAATATTTTATTAAATAATTTAAATATACTTTTTAAATTTTACATAACTAAAATAATTTATTATATAGTTTAATACTTTTTAAATGTTTGTTTAATGATTTTTAATAATTTTAGTTTTAATTTTTATTTTTAAAATTTACTAAATTAAAAAATTATTATTATGCAGATTTAATCATTTTTAAATATTTGGTTACATAATCTTTAATAAATTTTTATTTTTTAATTTACTAAAACCTGTTGTAAGAGATTATTTAATTATAAGTATGTTTGAAAATTTATTAAAAAAATTAAATTATTATTGTATTATAATTTTATAGGTTCTTAAAAATAAATATCAAAAAACAAAAAACAAAAAATATTTAAAATTGAAAATAATTAAAAAAATATTGATATATTTAATAGTTATTTTATTTTTGAAAAATAAATATAAAAATAAAACTCAATTTTTCATTAAAAACTATTTGAATTAGATAATTTTTGGTTGTATGTATAGAATTAAAAATTAAAGGTTGAAAATAAAAATTATTAAAATTATTCAGCTAATTAAATAATAGAATTAAAATTTTTTAAAATTATTGATAGTTGTAATTTAGTAAAAATAAAAGTAAGAAATTAAAACTATAAATTACTTTAGTTAATGAATTAAAAATTAAAAAATTTCTAAAACTATAAAAAAAAAATATTTAAATTATTTAATAAAATATTTAAAAAAATTTACTAAAATTATTAAATCAAAAATTTAAAAATTATTAAAACTAAATAATTAGTAAAACCACTCAAAAATACAAAACCCACTTAAAAACACAAAAACCACCTATATCTCACCAAAACCACATACACCTCACCAAAACAACTAGTGATTTTAATTTTGGATGGTTTTGGGGGTAGTTTAGTATAAGTTTGCAAAACCGGGTGCTAGAAGTAAAATGTTTCAATAATTGGGTGGTTTTTGGAAATAACCCTTAAAAAAAAAAATCTTACTTTAGAAAACCTGTAGTGGATATAGATCTATAGTCACAATTTTCTAAGAAAATAGAAAATCCCTTTTTAATTTTATGGGTCTTGAAGATTGGAGTTTTGTAATCTAGAAGAAAATTGGCAGCAATTCCCTATCCCCTTTTATTTTATTTCTTATCTATTTATAGAGGGTTACATGAAATTTTTGTACCGATTGGGCGTTAATTACAATTCATTACATTTATTGGCATTGATCCTCCCATTTACTTATTCTCATTTCTATTCTCCATTGAATGCAATTGATTTCGTTCATTAGCATTTACTTTGTTATTCCCTGATCACTCTGTCTTCTTCATTAAATGGACTTGGACGCGACGCTCTATTCTGACTTTTGGAAGTGGAAAGTCACAGGCTGTGACTTTCCACCGTACTCCTGAAGCGACCGTGTACGTCACAATGCCTTGCCGACCACTTCTCTTTATCATATCGTGGAGATCCTTTCCTGCTTGTGAGTTTTGCTTTATCCCCTGTTCGTTCTAAGATCTCCCATGATTTTCCCGTACGAGATGGCTCTGTTCGTGGAAATCTCCGCACGCTAGGGATCCAGTAAGTCATTGACACGCCAGTAAGTCACCGGATGCCAGTAAACGGCTAGCACGCTAGCATATCGTCAGACGTCAGTAAGTCGTGGACACGCCAGTAAATCGACAACACGCCAGTAAATCGACAACACGCCAGTAAATCGACAACACGCCAGTAAATTGCCGGCACTCCAGTAAGTCGTCAGCATGCCAATAAATCATCGGACGTCAGTAAACCGCCAGCACACCAGTAAATCGACACACACCAGTAAGTCACTGGCACTCCAGTAAGTCATTAGATGCCAGTAAATCGCCAGCACGCCAGTAAGCCGACAACATGCAAGTAAGTCGCTGGCACTCCAGTAAGCCGTCAATATTTGTCACACTTGTAGAGATAGCGCTTCATTCCCATTGTGCTAAGTTGAAGTGAGCCAATTTAAATAAATACTTTAGTCATTTATTTAGCCACTACACAACCCGCAATCAGATAAGTCACCCCAGGCATGAGGTTGAATACAGTGGCTCCAAAAGTTGGAGATGTATATTTTATACTTGCTAAGTATAAATTTGAAATAATAGAACGCTAAAAAAATTTAAAATGAATGCTAAGTACAACAATAAATCGAATGTTCACAATATTCTTATCCAAAGAGTCCAGATAAACAAGCATACACCAGTATACTTCTGTTCAAATTTGGTCTGGTTCTCTCCGATAATAGAGTTCTAAGAAATACCCGGTAAAAAAAAACTACAGGCATAATCATGCCTAGTTGCAATGTTAGCTTATTAACTAATGTAGGTATAAATTTAAAAATTAAATAAAAGAAAAATTATATAAAATAGTGTAAAAGGAGTTTAAGATATTGAAAATAATTCAAAAAAATTTCAAAATTAATTCAAAAATTTTTTATTTATATTTTGTATTTATTAAAATTGATTTTAAAAAATAGTCTTCACAGATCCTCCTCACAAACACTCTTAACACCATCACTAAAAGGACTTCAGAGAAGGTAAAATAGTCAGTTTGGACTAAATAAATATGTAATTCTTACAGGATACAACAGACACCATAGTTTGGGCTCACTACAGTTTCCAGTTTGTTAAATTTCTGTCTATTGCAACTATATATATCCCCGCTTTCAGAAATCCAATATGGTGTCAAGTTGTACACGTAAATGAGTTTAAAGCATGTAGTTAAAAATTATGATTAGATTTATAATGATGATGTTGTATCTAGCACTATAAGAAAAAAAAATAAAAGAAATTATAATTGATAGTATGGAAGGAAACAATACAAATAGAAAAAAAAATAAAAGAAATTATAATTGATAGTATGGAAGGAAACAATACAAATAGAAAAGTGAAGTAAATAGAGTATTTTGTTATTTGTCCTCTATCACTGCAAATAAAGTAGTTTCTATTATTAAAAGCAAAATAGTCTTTTATCATATACAACTCATCTTAGTTCCTCAAAAAGCAGTTTCTTAGGCGGTCTCCGACGCAGAGCACCAAATTCCATTTTGGTCCCAATTTTCCCTCCAACCACATTTCATTACTCACATTCTAAGTTTAGAAAATGAAAATTGAAATTTGAAAATTGCTTGAGATACCAGAGATACCAAATATAGAATGTGAAAAAAGTAACATTCCATCCTACTATTTAACTGTTTTAATTATAAATTGACCCTTCAAATTTTAATTATTAATTGTAAATATATTTGAATGTTTATACATATTTATATTATTTGACATATATCTATATTTATAATTTGGATTATAAATTAATATTTTATGTAATTGAAAATATTTTTTAAAATTCTATAATTTAAACCTAATATTCATATATTTTATCATTTTAATTAGATAGTTATTAAATTGTAAAATAATTAACTTTTATGTTAATAAAAAAGTAATAAATCAATACTCATTAAATTGATAAAATAAAAAATTATAATATGTTAATTATACAATAATATAATTTTTAAAATTGATAATTAACATATTTAATTTATAAATTTGATAGGTCAACCGAATTAATAAATATTAATAAATACTTACTAATTATTTATAAAAACTTTTATTTAAATATTATCCACAGGAAAACTTTTATAAATCATAAAAAAGCCTAAATTTGAAATTTGGTACTTTTATGGTTGGAGAAAAAAATTTAGAATGAAAATATTTCCAGAAATATATATAAATATATATATATATATTTAAAATGGAATTTTAGATAGATTGTGGTTGGTCTTTTTTATACCAAGCATCTCCAATGCTAACGGAAATGAAATATACTTGGCATCAGAAATAAAAAATGTTACCAGTGATATGATACTTAAATTTAAAGAAAATACAATAATTTTTAATTAATTATAGAATGGTTCTTTTATTTAGAGGGAAATCTATTTAAATATTTTAACTTAATTAAATAAAATATAATTAATATAAAATAATAGTGAGTTGGCGGTAGATTCTAACGAAAAATATATATAACACGTAAATTTCATATCTATTATTCACAGCAATATTAGGAAATGAACAGCCTATTGTACTCTAAGTGGCCACAAATATCACTCCAACTACATGAAGTAATAATTAAGGGTAAAATGGCCATTTAATTAAACAGGGATGGAACTGTTCATCGCGGTCGCAGCAGTTATTGTCTGGTATATTCTCTCTTCTCCTTTTATGCAAGAAGTTCAAATTTCACTTATCTTGGTTCAATGGAAGTTACGATTGTTTCCTAATTTTTGCTTTTTTTGGATAGTCTGATGAACTATTAACTTTGCCTTTTCATCTTCTGCGGATTGATAACTTGGTTGTCCTCCTCCAGGTGATGTCTTGGATCTCAGTTTTCTCGATGTACGTCCCGGACGTGGTAGGAGTGGCATCCGTGTCAGTTATGAAGGTTTTAAACTTACGCCGATACACCAAACTTATACCAGAATTGAACTTCCTAAGGTGGAGGATCCAAGAGAGTTTCTGCCAAAGGAAATAGCTAAAAGGTAATGCATTCAATATAAACTGCTTTTAATTATTTTCAACTACTAAGGATTTCTTGGGTTAAAATGTGTTGTTATACCTACAATCCACTTAGCTCAGCGTTGGAGAGTCACAATGTTCTCATACTGGCCAGAACTTGTGGAAGTGCACTGTGGGACCTTTTATGTTCCATATCTGGTTACATACTGTAAGAAAATTCCTAAGCTTTTTATTGACAATCATTTCTCTATCAAACTATATAGCCTCTTTGATTGCTTTCCAGCTACCACAGCTTGAACATTTAGCTCTTTGGAAGTGTTATCTTTCGCCTATGGCTCTAACCATGATTTTGGATGGGCAGAAGGGACTCAAATATCTTGATACTCAACATGCAGTCCGATGTAATCAAGATTTTTTGCTTCCAGAAATGAGGATGAAATCCGTAGTAAAGTGGCCGGTATAAGTACATATTTAGACTGTTCCAGAGAAAGATGCCCTGAATGTTTGAAATACTACCGTTATCCCAACTGACCATTGCGCAGGCCATATGAGATTTCAATAGCTGAGCTGCTTTAGCCTTGTGGTTATGGTTAGGTGTCGGGTATTTGGTAAGATCTTTTGATTCAAGTTGTAATGCTGATACTTTTATTAGGGTTGTTATATTATCGTTTCAGGACCATCTTGGTGACACACCCGCGCTTTGCGCGGTGTTAATTTTTTTTTTATAAAAAAATTAATAAATTTTTATTTTAAATATTTTTATATTTTAAATAGAAATATAAATTATATGTAAATAATATAATTTATACATGATATATAATTTCCTGCTTAGGATGAGATATTTTATTTGATTTTAATTTTTTAATTGACTACCACAAATCAATATATAGAGAAATCCAAATTTATTGAGCAACATTTTAATAAGTGAAATTCCATTTTTAAGTGCCAATTTTCTTATAAAATAATTAGTTTTAGAAAATATATCAATTGAAAACGGAGAATTGGGCTCATGAAATTGATTCCAAATAGAGATCATAATTTGTTACTCTATTTTAGACAACAATTATATGTTCTTTGGCTCTATTTGGAAAAAAAGAAAAAGAAAAAAACAAATTTGAGTCTTAAATTTTATTGGATAAAATATTTGTTCCTTTCTAGTCTTATATTTTTTTTTCTTTTTGTTTTTGTTTATTTTAATTATGAAAAAAATATCTTGTTCATTATGTTTTTTTTTTAATTATGTGTAAAAACATTTTAAATTGATTAATATGGTTTGTAATATTTATGGTGTTTTTAATTTATTTTATTAAAAAAAATTAATTAAGTTATGGACTATAACAATTATATCTATAACTTTTAGTAATATAGTTTAGAGAACCCAAAAAATCATCATGTTTCTCTATTTTGGACTCTCAACAACCTAACTGTATAAATAAATAGATAAAATAATATAAAATTAGAATGGAGTGAGGTTAAATAATGAGTATATACTATTATCTAAACTACGGAGCAATTATACACTTATTTTTAAAAATATTAATTATAATTTAAATTTATCATTTTATGTTAGAGTTTATCAATATTTTTACAATATAATTTCAAATTTCAAATGTACGATAACTTAAATTTTGGATACATTTTTATATATTTTTTTTCAATATTTTAGGTATTTTTTACTCTCGAAGTAATTGAATTTAAAAACATCACTAATATCAAAATACAATCTTATTTAAAAACTATATAGCAAATTATATTTAAATAACATGGACTCATAATATTAAGAAAATAAATTTTATTTTTTTTAAAAAAAACCTTGCTTATATCTCTATAATTAAATATTACTATTATAATTTTATTGATCTGAAATGTAAAAATAAAAAAAAAATTATAAGTAAATTTAACATATTTAAGTAGCTATTACACATAATTAAAAAAACATAATGAACAAATTTGAAATTAATGAACACTTTACAACACAGTCCTCGAACTATACAATTCTTGGTCAAATTTAGTAAGTAAATTAGTTGTGTGCTTAGGATATAAGTTTCATTTTACGATTTTGTGTTTATAGTTAAAGAAGATGGAAGACAACAAAGTTCAATTTTTTTAAATATTATTTTATATTTCACTTACTATTATTGAATATCATTACCATACAACATGCAAGTAACAAATTGTGTTATAAAGTGTCATAATATATGCGGACTAACCCGGTCCGTTTAAGACCCACCAGGGTTGGGTTGGGTTAGGGTTGAAAAAATTTTGGTCCATTTAAAATATGGGCTATATTGGCCCGGTTTGTGCGGCCTGACCCATTTAACCCGTTTTACAACTCTAGTTTTACTAAGTTAAATAACCTTACCCTAAAATTACATACGAATAAACTACATGTTCATCTTTTCCCTTTTCATCACCTAATTTTCTTATCATAAAGTTAGACAAATCAATTATTTTAAATGAAATATTCTCTCAAGTATAAAAATATAATATATTATTTCAATTATATTGCTATTTTTTAAAATTTTTTTATGGATGTTATAACAAATCAATCTTACACTTTTATTATTGGATATTTAATATGTATCTCATTGGAATATTATTTATTATTAAATCAATTTTATCTATTCAATCAATTAAATGCATAATTAAATTAATTTATCATTTCAATATCAATTAATCATAACATTTATTAATTTTTTTTCAAATTTTGTAACCTTTCATTTCTTTTAAACATTTTATTTCTTATTGTTTATTGTAAATAAATTGAAGTCAATATTTTATACTCTTATTCACTACCCTATAGTTGATTATATTTTCACATTTTAAATTAGTTTTTTAATTATTATTCAATTGATTATAAATAGAATTGAATAATATAAGTTCATAACAAATTTTTAGATTTCTCATTTGTAAAAATGAGAAGATAGGAAAAACATACACATAAGTTAAATATAATTTCAAATTATTATTATAGTGGCCTCGAAAAAAATAAAATTATACTCGAGATTCCTAAATTTATTAAAATAAAAGAAATATAATAATTCATAAATTTTTAATATATATAAATAAATAAAAGAGTAAAAATAAATAAATATAGATTAATAGGGATACACTTTCTTCAATATTTGAACCAATTAACTTTTAAATTTGAGTGTTAATTTCTAAAATCGATAAATATACCTTATTATGGAAATACACATGACTAAAAAAATCAAATGAAATAAAGATTTTATATGTTAGAAGAAAATACATAGTTAGGTAAAAAATTATAATTTAGAGTAAAATTATTCATAAAATCAATTATTTTTTATTTCGATTGAATATGAAAAATGAATAAATAATTTTCTTATGTAATAAAAATAGGACTAAGTAAATACAATTAATTTACAATGTAAAAAAAAAAAAAAAACTTTAATGAGTGTTTGTCTAATTCATCTTCTTATCCATCATCATCCTAAGGTGAAACAAATATGCACACCTAAAAAAAAAAAAGGAAATATTATAAATAAAAAATATTAAATATTCTTTTTTTTTTTTTACAAAATAAACCTTACCATGTCTAAGTTGAAGGCTGCAAAAGAAAAAAAAAATTAAAAGATCACAACACTACTAAACACATGAGGGAATAATCATACATTAATAGCAACCGAAACTATAAAAGAGAAATATTTAGAAAAAAAATCAAAACATTTTTACCATTAAAAACATATAATTATGTTACCATAAGAGAATAAAAGAATGCATTAAGAAAAAAAGTATATCAATATAATATTAAAATAAAAGAATAATTGAGAATGAAATTATATTTGGAGTAAGAGACTACCTGAAAAATGGAGAACTAAATTGTAGAAAGAATAGATGAGAATAACTATTTATAGGTCAAAAATGAATATTATTTTTAATGTAGGAGAATATTAACGCCTAAATATTTGTACGTTCATTCATATAATTAATGCAATATTGGTATACTCTTGAAATATTCTTTATACCTCGGTAATATAGAAAGGTAAGAAATAATGGCTATTAAAAATAATAATGAAAAGAGAAATAAGTTAAAAAATGATTACATAAAATAAACATGTCAAGTGTAAGATTTTTGTACAGTAAAATATTCAAATATATTGGCTTTTCATTATAATAACTCATTGATTTTGAGAATTATTATTTATATTGAATGCGGGTCATGAGTCATCAAATGAGAAGAATGAGAAGGAGGGAGATGAAAAAACTCTCGTAAAAAATTTATATTCGCCTCATAATCTCGTCAAAATATCATGAAATTTAAAAATAGCCAAAAACAACTATTTCCATTTTCAACGCGGCATCTCAACTTTGTGGGACGAGAGTTCCGTTTTATATTATATATAGATTACAACTTAATTGTTATCCATGAGTTCCTGATCTATAGTCCAACCTATATATTAAAATGAATTTACTGAATAACAATTATAAGTTCATAATCTGTAGTGCAACCTGTGTAAGTATAGGTTAAACTGATATGACACCAATCAACTTTATTTTACTCCACATCTTTTTTATCACCATCACTTGTGTGCGCGTGTGTTTCTGTTTATTCTGTGTCACTTGAGATTTTGCTCAGAACCTACATCATGAATAGTTAGTGATTTTGGGTTTTCATTATCAAAGAAAATAAAGGAGGACAGTTGGTTAATGATTTTGGGTTTTGATTATCCAAGAAAATAAACGAGAATAGTTCAGCATCGACCATTAAAATAGTTGTAGCGATTTGAAATAGCGGTTGCGATAGCTATAGCGGTTAAATAAGTATAACGGTTAAAAATGATTGATTTAATTGTTTGATTTGTATTTATTAAGGAGAGATAAACGGGTATTTTAGTAGTTTTATAACCGCGATCAGAGTGAAAGCTAAATAGAATTAGAATAGCGTTCGTTAGACCGCTAACCGTTATTTTCAAAAGCTATCACACCACTAACTGCTAATGAATAGTTAAAGTCGAACAAACACTTAGTTGTCTGTGCTTTTCATTTCATCGGAAGAAAATAAATAAATAAATAAAAGAATTTTTTAAAGAAATGCTATACCACTGTATTTTTTTATTTAATTAGTGTATTATTTTTCCTTTAATTAGACATTTAAAGTTATTTTTCTTATAACTTTAATAAAATTAAATGACATTAAGTATTAAAGTGAAAAAAAAAAAATCATTTTATTGAATCTCTTCTCCACTTACATTGCATACAGATAATTAAACTCCAATCGTGTCAAATTGTAGTTTCAATAACAATTCAAATCGAAAAAAATAAAAAAATAAAAAAAAAACTCCAATAAAGCATAGAATAACAATTCAAATTGAAAAAAAAAAAAAAAAAAAACCTCCAATACAGCATAGAATCTCTTACCTTCATTAAAATTTGAGGATTACTCAAAATTTAGTTGGTTGGCAATAAGGTCGGAGTGGATAGAAATACAAATTCCAATTGTTTCAAGCTTTAGATACAGTATTCACCACTATTATGCTTTCACGTTTTCCTAGGAGAAAGCTTTTTATAATTTAATTTTTATCGACAGTTGGGTTAAAAATCCTAAAGTGGAAATGAAGTTAGTTATATATATATATATATATATATATTTATTTATTTATTTATATTAATTAGAAGTTGGATTATCCAAAATGTAATTCGTGCCATTTCACCATAAAAGTAAAAGTAAAGTTTATTTAATAAGGTCCATCACAGCCAATAACTGTGATGTGATTATAACTCTTGGATGTGAAAGGAGAATTGCTTTGTCTCAAACAAATGTGATGTTTTAATATATTGTTTCAATATAGATGTAATGATTCATGACTAACTCTTCATTCTCTGTAAATAAAAGAAATGTTTGGTGGGAAAGAATAAAAAAAATAATAATTGTGTATATTCTTTATTCACTTTATTTGACTGAGTCAAGTGCGATTATACTTGTTATTTATCGAAATTTGAAGTACTGCTATTCTCTATTCTGAGATGAATTATTCTATTAATTTTAGGTACCGTGAGGGGAATAAAATTTCCTTAAAGACAAACAATAAATTCTGCTGGCTCGATATTTTTATTTTTATTTTATTATTCTAAATACAGTAGAAATAACAATCTTAAGAAATTTAGTTTTTAAAATTTTCTTTTGTATTTATTTGATTTTACGGGATTAAAACCTTTGTGGTTTTCCACTCAATTTTTGGGAGATTAAAATTTTTGTGTTTTTTACTCCAATTTTTATTTAGTATTTTATACTAATTAGACATACAGTTTTATTTTCTTTTTATAAGGAAATAGACTCATAAATGTCTAAAGATGTTCCAATTTCAATTGCACCTGCATTGGCAGAGAAATCTAGCAAATTTTCCTGTGTTGATTTCAAAAGATGGCAACAATAGATGTTCTTGTACCTCCACTTTAAGTTTGCAAGAGTTTTTCAAAAAAGAGATTTCTAATCTAGATGGAGAAGTACCTGAAAAAGATAGATTTCTTATTATTGAAGCCTAAAAACATTCTGACTTCTTGTGCAAGAATTATATTTTGAACGGATTAGATGACACTTTGTACAATGTCTACAGCCCCATTCCTACATCAAAAGAACTCTAGGATGCATTAGAAAAGAAGTATAAGGCTGAAGATGCTAGGTTAAAGAAATTTGTGGCAGCTAAATTTTTAGAATACAATATGGTAAACTCCAAGGCTGTTGTCGTTCAAGTCCAAGAACTTCAAGTAATAATTCATGATCTTCTTAACAAAGATATGATAATCAATGAAGCATTTCAAGTGACAACATTTATCGAAACGTTACCTCCCGCGTGGAACGATTTCAAAAATTACTTGAAACATAAGCGTAAGGAAATGAAGCTTGAAGACCTAATCATTCGTTTGAGAATTGAAGAAGATAATAGGTCTACTGACAAAAGAAACATTGGACAATCAACCATTTTAAGAGTAGATATTGTTGAATCTACTTCGACTAATTCCAAAAAGAGAAATAAGAAATCTAGAGAAACGAATCAGAATAATAATAAAAAGTTCAAAGGTAATAGCTATAATTTTGGTAAAGCTGGACATTGATCCTCGGAATGTCGTGCACCCGAGAACAAAAATAAAAATAAAGGCCAAGCAAATATGGTCGAGACTAAGGATATTGATGATCTGTGTGCTATGCTTTCTAAGTGTAACTTGGTTGGAAATCCGAATGAAGGTGGATTGATTCAGGAGCTATCCGCCATTTTTGTTCTACCAAAGGAATATTCTCTTCCTATGCTTCATCTGGACCTAAGGAGAACTCTTTATGGTAAATGCATCAACTTCTAAAAGGGAAGGAGTTGGAAAGATTTGCTTGAAGATGACATTGGCCAAAGTTGTAACGTTGAATAATGTACTCCATGTGCCAGAAATTTGTAAGAATTCGGTCTCAACATCACTTTTAGTCAAGAAAGGATTTAAGGTTGTGTTTGTTTTAGATAACCTTGTCAAAAGTAAAAATGATGTGTATATCATAAAGGGTTATCTTGATGATGGCCTTTTCAAACTTAATGTAATGCCAATAATAAATCATATTGGTTCTTCTACTTACTTACTTGAGTTAGATAATTTATGGTATGCACGTTTAGGATATGTAAATTACAAATTTTTAAACAAAATGATAGATGACAAGTCACAATATGTATAACATTTGTGTCTTATTTTGACATTAACTTTGGGCTGATTTGTGAGAATTGACACTTATTTGTCTTCTTTTGGCATTTTGTACAAGTTTGAGGCAGTTTTACAAATTTTGAGCATTAGAGGGGGGCGCAACGATTATTTTAATGCAGAGTTGGAATTTGAAGACTAAGTGAGCACGTAAAATTTTAGGATTTATTTTAAGTTTTGAACTTGTAAATTTGTTCAGAAATGTCAAGAGATTTGATTTTTCACATCACATTTCCTTTGGTATTTTTGAATTTTATCTTGGAATTTATTGTTGAGTAGGGGTGATAACAAGGTCAGTTCTGGGTTTTTTTTTTGGCACAACTAGCTTGGACGTGTTTTCTAATCAAGAGAGTTTGCATTTTATTCTCTGTCTTTGTTTTAATTTACGTTCAATTATATTTGTTATGGTGCTTGTTGTGCCCATAATAAGCTAAATTTCTATAATCCAGTGAAGTTTTTATTCATACGTGTTGTGAGATTTGTCCACAATTGCTTGTGTTTATTGATATTCATACTTATTCTCTGCATAATGGAATTAGGAGGAATGTATGAATTTACCAGTTACTTAAATTAGGCTTGTTAATTAACTAGGTGAGTTAATACACTACTAGCCATTAAGTTAAATACATAATAGTTTAACCAAAATGGTATAAGTAGCAATAAGGTAATACATTACACTATGGGTTTCCATGATCTTAATCAACTAACATGCTTGATGATTTGGGGATTAAGAGTCTAGGTCGTTCTTTCCTTAAAGCAATCTAGGGTTAAATCTGTCAGGCGCGTGTAAGGGTTACTGTTTAGACTTGGGGTTGATTAAAAGGCGCGTATTCTGTCGGTCTAAGATCTAAGGAGCAATTAGGTAATTAGGCGCTTGTCAATTACTACTATAACTAGGCTTATCAATTGGCACGAATATTCTTTAACTTGATGATCAACACAACATTGAATGTGTAGCTTTGCTGGATTAATTCTATCATACTGTTATTTCTTTGTTTCTATCTTAACATTCAATTTAATCTGATTTAAATCCACAACCCTCATTTAATAGATTTGGTAACTTGGTTAAATAACAATTCAAGGTTTTTAGTACACTCTCTATGGTTTTACCCTTTAATGGTTACTACATAATTGCAGGAAGTTATTTTTGCGGTTATGACATCCGTCAAATTTTGGCGTTTCTGGGGAGTATACTGATTATTTGTTTTTGTTGTATGACCAGGTGTGATCGTACTTGAGAAATCCCATGCGATTCTGAAATAGAGATGGCTTTTAGGAGATGACAAAAAGAAGCTCGGAAAAAGAAGCAATCCTCACTGAGAACGCATCTTCTACTGACTTTTGTAGAAGCTGTGATCTCTATATGCGCACAACTGCCACTCTAGACACACACTGTGAAGATTTTTGTAGTAGCTGTGACCAAGTTGTGCCTACAGTGATTGAAGCAAATGGAGAACACCTATGTATTGCTTATCCAACCAAGCTCTTCTATGTATTGCTTATCCTAAAACCGAAGCTTCATTCAAACTGAAGTACAGATTGATCCACCTACTGGCTATCTTCCATGAGGTGGAGAAGATCCCTTACAAGCACCTAAAGGTATTCCATATGACCTGCTCAACAATGAAACCACAAGGGGTGATCGAAGAACAAATCAAACTCTGAGCATTCCTATTTTTTTTGGCTGACACTACAAAGGAATGGCTATTTTATCTTCCACCTGGATCGTCATGAGTTGGGATCATATGGTTCAAGCCTTTTTGGACAGATTTTTCCATGCAGTAAAGGTTGTTACATTAAAAATAGACATTTGTAGTAGCAAGCAGAAGCATTTTGAGTCACTACATGATTACTGGGAAATATTTAAGAGGACATGTGCTAGTTGCCCTCAACATGGACTGCCAGAAGAATCTTTGATCTTCTACTTTTATGATGGGTTACTGCCATTGTAGAGGAACATGATTGATGCAGCTAGTGGAGGATCCATAGTGAGCAAGACCCCTCAACAAGCTAGGGACTTAATAGATACTTGGAAGCAACACTAGGAAGCCACAAGGGTCATGCAGAATATTACAGAATAACAAATCAAGCTAGTGATCTTGTGTTATTAAACAGATAAAATAACTCATTGTTGTAGTTCATAATTAGTCGCAGGAAAAGCTGTGACACAATTGTGCCCACAACAAATAAATTTTGGGATTTGTGTTGCGTCTAATCATCCAACCGATGTTTGTCCAACCTTGCAAGATGACTCCACAGAGCAAGTCAATACTGCAGGGTAATATGGGAACTAAAAGAACTATGATCCTTACTCCAATACTTATAATCTAGGATGGAGGGATCATTCCCACGTCAGATATGGTCAAGCTAGCCACAAAATTATCAAAATCAGAATTGGTCGCCACATCAGTCAGGTGCATCTCTCTTCGAGATTGTTAAACAACTAGCCACCAAACACAGAACAATTTTAACAAGAGACTAGAGCCAATTTTCAAGATACCGGAACGAATATTCAAAACCTTGAGAAGTAGATGAGTCAGCTAGCAACAACAATAGGCATGTTGGAATCTTAAGGGACGTTAGTGCGATTTAGGGTGAATAGAATGGTGAAACCCTAACTGAACGTTGTGCCCATAGTGAAGAGCTACAAGTGGAGAAGGAAATCAATGTTAAATCAGACCACGCTACACCAGAAAAGCCAAGAGTTTATGAAGTTACACCACCTTTTCTAAGAGATTGGAAGAGTCAAAGAAGACTAAGGAAGATAGGGAGATCTTCGAGACCTTCCGTAAAATAAAGGTGAACATCCCTTTTTCTGATGCAATTAAGCAAGTACCTAAGTATGCGAGATTCTTGAAGGAGTTGTGTAGTAACAAGAAAAAGCAGATTAGGTATGAAAAGCTGTTGATGGGGTAAAATGTCTCTGCTGTTTTGCAAAAGATGTTACCCCCAAAAAGGACGATCCTAAATTCTTTGCAATATGTTGTACCATCGGCAGTATGGATATCATCTCTCAACGCCGTGCCATATTATTTGTATTTATCATTAAAGGATGAGGGCATTGAAGGAAACTAATATGGTGATATAGCTCACTGATAGATCTCTTGTGTACTCTAAAGGTGTGTTGGAGGATGCTTTGGTTAAGGTACAAAGATTGATCTTTCTCGCAGATTTCTACGTGTTGGTATGGGAGGTAATGATATATCAACAACACCTTCCAACTTACTGCTAGGGAAACCTTTCCTTAGCACTGCGAACACGAAAATAGATGTTCATGATAGGACTTTGACAATAGAGTTTGATGGTGAGATTGCAAAATTTAATGCTTTTAACGCCATGAGGTACCCTAATGATTTGTCTTGTGTTTGCAGCTCAGACATTGTTGATCCTATTGTCTAGTAGTTCTTTGAGATGACAGGGAAGACGAACTAGACATTGCACTATGCAATGGTCTACCTTTGGGAGATAAAAACTTGGATTTCATTATCAACGAATTAATTATTGAAGTTCTAAACAAACTTGTAAAGCAGAAACCAACGTTGAGGAATCACGTATGTGAGAATCTAATCTCCGTTGTGCCCTCAGCTGAGTCAGAATCACCTTCAGTCTTTCAAGAACTCAAGTTGGGCTTAAGCCACTACCAAACCATCTTATGTATGTTTTTCTGGATAACTCACCTTTACCTGTTATTGTCTCAAACAAATTGAATGCCGAACAAGAAAAACAACTTATTCAACTGCTCAGAATTTATAGAGAGGCAATAGGATGGACCATTAAGGATATTAAGGGAATTAGTCCATCTACATGCATGCACAAAATACTTCTGAAGGAGGATAGTAAACCAGTCAGACAAGCTCAGAGGCAACTAAACCTTCCAATGATAGAAGTGGTGAATAAGGAGTTTCAGAAGCTCTTGAATACCGGCAGGATTTACCCAATCTCAAACAGAAAATGGGTAAGCCCAGTTCAACTTGTGCCTAAAAAGGTGAGTTGGTACCCAGTCGTGGGCAAAACGGGTGGCGGGTTTGTATTGACTATCGCAAACTCAATGCTTCAACTAATAAAGATCACTTTCCTTTGCCATTCATTGATTAGATGTTAGAAATATTGGAAGGAAAGTCTCACTACTATTGTTTAGATGGTATATCAGGTTTTCACCAGATTTCAGTTGCACCAGAATACCAGGGGAAGACAACTTTTACATGTCCATTTGGGACCTTTGCCTACAGACGGATGTCTTTCGGGTTATCTAACGCGTCTGCTACATTCCAAAGGTGTATGGTAAGTATCTTCTTTGATTATGTTGAAAATATTATTGAAATCTTCATGGATGATTTTACTGTGTATGGTAATTCGTTTGATGAGTGTCTAATTAACCTTGGAAAATTTTTGCAACGTTGTGCAGAATCAAATTTGGTGTTAAGCTATGAAAAATGTCACTTTATGGTTGATCATGGTTAAATACTAGGACACATTATTTCTGCTAGAGGCATTGAGATTGATAAAGTAAAAATTAATGTGATACAATCGTTGCCTTACCCCGTGAGTGTGCGGAAAGTTCGCTCTTTTCTTGGTCATGCAATATACTACTGGAGGTTTATCAAGGATTTCTCGAAGATAGCGCAACCTCTCTATGAGCTGTTGAAGGAGGACACTCCTTTCAAATTTGGTGAAGGATGTAAGAGGGCTTTTGACGTTCTGAAGGACAAATTGATTATTGCGCCCGTAGTGAAAGCCCAGAATTGGAACATGCCGTTCAAAATTATGTGTGATGCTAGCAATCGCGTTGTAGGTGCGGTCTTAAGACAAAGAATTTGAAAAGAACCACACGTGATCTACTATGCCTCAAGGACACTAGACAGCGCACGATGCAACTACTCCACAACGGAAAAAGAACTTTTAGTTGTTGTTGTTTTAATTAATTTTAATATAATTTAAAAAAATTAAAATAGGTATAAAATAAGGAAAATTAGAATAAATTAATAAGGGATATCTTTAGAATTGAATAAACAAAATTCAAAATACATATTTATATCTTAAATTAAAATCCTTATAGGATAAGAAAATAAAATTTTATTAAGATATAAAAATAAAGTAAAATCAAAGTTCTAATAGGAGATGAAATAAAATTCTAATATGAGATAAAGAATAAAATTATAATGCAAGACAAATTCGACCAAATATAAAATATAATTAAAGTGGTAAATACTGCATAGTAATTTAGTTAATACTACACTTTTTCCAATTTTACCCTTATTTTTAATTGATTAATATTTTAATTTACGGATGTCCTAATTTAATTTATATTTATTATTTCTCTTAATTAAGTAACATTTTAATTTATGAAAGTCCTAAATCAATTTTTATTTAAATTCTATATAATTAATAATTCAATATATTATATATGAGTTTAATTTATGCACAAACTCAAGAATTAATAATTCAATATGATAAATTACACTTAGAGTGATTAACAATTCAACGGGATACATAGGGATGTATGATAATATTGGAGAAGCATTCGTTCATGAAAAAGAATATCACAATCATAAAAATAATCAGATATAAACTATTTAATTGTTGTATAACTATTATTGCGTCTAATTATTATTTTCTGATTTAATAATTTGAATTGACGAGAGTATGTATGGAAATCATAGAGTTTATTAAGTGTGCGCGTGAGTGTGTACAACTTTTTCTAATAATAAAAAGTCCTCAGTATGTTGTTCTCCATTTTTTTTTAGGATTTTTAATCTCTTCTTTCTAATTTCCAAAATCATAATGGTAATTTTTTATTATTATATTTAAATTAAATATTTATATTTTAATATATATTTAAAATAAAAAATATATATTAAGAATAAAACTTAAAATTAAAGTGCGAAATGATGCGGTATTTACCCATGCCCTAAATACTTAGTCAATAGATAAATTAAACTATTAAATAGATTAAACTTATAAATTTTAATATAATTAAAAATTAAAATAAAAAGAGGGATAAATTAAGTAAAGTTAATAAATTGATAAAGTATAATTTCAAAATTGAATAAACATAATTCAAAATACATATTTATATCTTAAGTTAAAATCCTAATATGATAAGAAAATAAAATTATAGTAATATATAAAATTAGAATAAATTCAAAGTTCCAATGGAGATGAAATAAAATTTTAATACGAGACAATATAAAACTATAATACGAGTGTTGTAAAAATAAAAACAGAGTCGGGGTAAAAGAGAAGAAAGCATTTCAATATTAACTGAAAATAAATTGGAATCAGAAAATAACTTGGTAATCTTGAATTGGATCTTAAACTTATCAACTAAAAAATTATTACCAAACTTGATTACAGCAAAAACAACAGAAGTGAAGAAACTTGAGTAGAGCAACAACAATCGTGTTGTTTTGTTATTGATATCAAACACACTTATATATACAAATTAATGAATCCACGTGTCAAATATCAAATACATAATTACATGCATAGCAACATGTAGTATATGGTGGAATCCACCTTGCACATGCTGGTTCACAACACTCCTCCTTGGATTTCACCATTTTCGATATTTAACTGCCTCGTTAAAACCTTGCCAGAAAAACCCAACTGGGGATAAAAACTGGACGAAGAAAAAAGAGTACAGTTGGTGAATCAAATTTTACAAAATTCTCCTCCTTCTACAGCACCCGTAAACCTAATTTTCTAATCTAGAGAGTTTTCGTATTCCGATCTCGTAAATCAGCTTTTCAAACGTTGATGTCGCTAACGATTTCGTTAGTAGATCGGCGAGATTATTAAAAGTCTGAATTTGCTTCACGTCAATTTGTCCAGTATTCTGAAGCTCGTGGGTGTAAAAGAATTTTGGGGAAATATATTTAGTTCGATTCCCTTTGATGTAACATCCCCGAACTTGGGCGATGCATGCAACATTATCTTCAAATATCACAGTTGGCCCATTCGTAGTTTGAGAGATACCATATGAATTCTGGATATGTTGGATCATTGATCTCAACCAAATACACTCTCGACTGATTTCATGTAATGCCAATATTTCAGCATGATTTGAGGACGTGGCTACTAAAGTTTATTTTGTAGATCTCCAGGAGATCGCAGTACCATAATACGTGAAAATATAGCCAATTAGAGAACGTCCTTTATGCGGATCCGAAAGGTATCCAACATCGGCATAACCAGTCAAACCCAGAAATTTATCAGAATTGTATAAAATAATCCCAAATCTTTTGTACCCTTCAGATAACGCAAAATATGTTTGATTCCATTCCAATGACGACGGGTTGGTGCAGAACTATATATCGCTAATAAATTTACAGCAAACGAGATATCTTGTCTCGTACATTGAGCCAAATATAATAGTGCACCTATTTCATTCAAATATGGTACTTCAGGACCAAGTAATTGTTCGTCATCATCCTTCGGTCGGAATGGATCCTTTTTGGGATCAAGTGTTCTCACAACCATGAGTATACTTAATGGATGGGCATTATCCATATTGAATATTTTCAGAAGCTTTTCAATGTATGCTGATTAATAAATCAATATTCCATTCGATTTATGTTCAATTTCCACACCAATACAATATTTTATTTTTCCCAAATATTTCATCTCAAACTCCTTTTTCAAATATTCAGCAGTTTGTTTGATCTCTTCAGGAGTCCCAATAATATTCATATAATCCACATAAACTGCTATAATGGCAAAACCAGACCCTGATTTCTTGATAAAAATACATGGACATATAGTGCTATTCTGGTATCCTTATTTTATTAAATATTCACTAAGGCGTTAATACCACATTCTCCCAGATTGTTTCAATCCATACAGGGATTTTTGTAACTTTATGGAATACAAGTTTCGAGATCCCAATCGATATGATTCAGGTAGTTTCAATCCTTCTGGGAGTTTCATGTAAATATTAGAATCAAGTGATCCATATAGAAATGCAGTGACTACATCCATAAGACACATTTCCAGTTTATCAGAAACGGCAAGACTGATAAAAAATCGGAACCTAATAGTATCTATTACAGGGGAATATGTCTCATCATAATCAATTCCAGGTATTTGGGAGAAACCTTGAGCAACTAAACGTGCTTTGTATCTCACAATTTCATTTCTTTCATTTCGTTTCCGAACGAATACCCATTTATAACCAATTGGTTGAACATCTTCCGGTGTTTTCATTATGGGTCCAAAAACTTTTTGTTTATTCAGAGAGTTCAACTCTGCCTAGATTGCTTCTTCCCATTTTTTCAATCATGTCTATTTCTGCATTCTTCCATACTACGTGATTCATGATCATCATACGAAATACCTACTGGCACTGTGTAGGAAAATAGATCAATTTTCATTTAATTTCTATTCCATAATTCCTGATTGAAATTTACAAAAATTTCTTCATTTTTTGATTATGATATTCTTTGATCATTTTCTCCTTCAGGGAAATTATTTTCAGAGATCTCAACAACTTTTGGGATTTCATTGGATGTGGTTTTAGGATCGAGATCATTTTTCTTTATTTTTCTTGGAACTATATCTTTTGAACCAAGGGTCTACCACGCTTCTGGTGAGGGATAGGAGTTTCATTTGCTATTGTCTTTTGAGATTGTCCTTCTGGAACAATTACCCTTGCTGGTACATTAGCAGTTTCAATATAAGACTTGGTTATTTTCGAAGTATCATTAAGGCATTCGATTAGATATCATTTGTAAATGTAGGATCATTTGAACTTTGAGTTCACAATGTGGATCTATATGCGCTAATGTGGGAACTTTCCATGCTAATTTAAGTTTCTCTTCAGGAGAAATCTTTTCTTTTTCAAGTGACGGAAAATTACTTTCATCAAATTGGCAGTCAGCGAATCTAGCTGTAAACAAATGTCCTGTCAATGGTTCCAAATATCTAATAATTGATGGAGAATCAAAAACCACATATATTCCTAAACGTCTTTAGGGTCCTATTTTTGTTCTCTGAGTTGGAGTAATGGGTACATATACAGCACACCCAAATGTTCTCAAATGCGAGACGTTATGAGGATGCCCAAATACTAACTGTAATGGGGAATATTGGTTATAAGCTGTTGGGCGAATACGAATCAATGCAGCAGCATGCAATATAGCATGTCCCTAAACAGTTAACTGTAATTTTGAGCGCATTAATATAGTTCGCGCAGTTATCTGAAGGCGCTTAATTAATGATTCAGCTAATCCATTTTGGGTATGAACATGCGGCACTGGATGTTCAACATCAATCCTAGATACTTGACAGCATTCATCAAATGCTTTCGATGTAAATTCTCCAGCATTATTAAATTTTATACTCTTAATAGGATAATTTGGAAAATGAGCTCGTAATCGAGTAATCTATGCTAACAGCTTAGCAAAAGCAACATTACGAGTATATAACAAGCATACATGAGACCATTTTACGGATGCGTCTATCAAAACCATAAAGTAGCGAAAAGGTCTACTAGGTGGATGAATGGGTCCACATATATCTCCTTGTAAAAACTGATGGAGATTCAAAACCTACTTTTGTAATCGATGGTTTCGTTATCAATTTTCCTTGGGAACATGGAATACACATGTCCCTATCATTTAGTAGGATTTTATAATTTCTCAGTGGATGCCCTTCTGAATTTGCTATTATTCTTCGCATCATTGTAGATCCCGGATGCCCAAATCGATCATGCCAAAGTTGGAATATTTTAGGATCAGAGAACTTCTGGTTCTCGATAGCATGAGTTTCAATATGCCTGATGGTTGTATAGTATAATCCAGATGATGAAATAGGCAACTTTTCAATCACAAGCTTCTGACCTAATTTGTTCGAAACAATACACAAATATTCAACACTCTTTTCATCAATTGTTTCAATATGATATCCATTCATTCTTATGTCTTTAAAAACTGAGCAAATTTCTTCTGGATTTGTGAGAGTATAACGCATTTTCGATTTCCAATTTAGTGTTATTTGGTAATACAATTGAAGCTCTTCCAGAGCCTTCGATCAGATCTACTGGACCTGATATGGTATTTACTTTAACTTGAATTGGAATCAATTCCAGAAAATATTTTGTCTCTCAAAATCGTATGGGTTGTAGCGCTATTGGCTAAACATATATCTCCTGATATAACTAATTCTTGATTCGAACCTATAACCTTTAATTAAATGAAACATAACATTAATTGAATGGAAATGTAATATTCATAACTATTTACAAATATTTACAATCAAAACTAAAATTACATTCCATTCTATTTACATTCCAAAAACAAGAAAATACATTCACTTGTAATTAACAGTTCCATCACCAATCAGGTGATCTATCTTCCCATCAGGATCTTCAAAGAAATCAGCGGTTTCCAAATTTGATATGTCGACAGGACCAGTATCACCATCGCCAAAAACATTAACCATATTTGCTTCGTTATTCTTTTTTTTTTCTTGTTCATGCCTCAACTTCTGATAAGCTTCAACTACATGTTTGGAAGCACGACAAGTTCTCGAATAACAAGTGAGGGAACCACATCTATAACAGGGACCACAATTGAACTTTGGTGGTTCCAGAACTTCTTTGCCTTTGCTGGAACTAGCATTATTATTATTCCACTTCTGGGGAGCATTTGTATTATGATATGGATATCTATAATCCCTATTACGACCACGTTCCTGACCATTTCCAGATCCTCGACCACCTCGGCCATTACCACGTCCATTTCCATAATCATTCCAACGTTCAGAATTATGGCCACAACCACGACCACGACCACGACCACGGCCTGGATTTTCATTATAATGTGCATTCACTTCTAGGAATGCTTGGGTGGCAACAGGTCGTCTTTCACTATTTTTCAACAACAACTGGTTGTGTTTTTCAGCAATATCCAAATGTTTAATCAAATCGTCATATTTTTGGAATTTCATTTTCCGATACTGCTGTTGTAAAATTTCTTGGGAATGATGGAACATTTTAAATGTCTTATTTAACATTTCATGGTTATTTTTTGTTTCCCCACACATTTTCAGCTTGTTCACAATCAAATACATGGCTGAGTTCTATTTAGTCACGCTTTTGAAATCTTGGAAACTCAAATTATGCCACTCATCTCGTGCTTTAGGCAGGATGATCTCATTTTGGCGATTGTATTTAGAAATCAATACTTGCCACAGATCTGCAGGATTAGTGACAGTCATATACTGATTTTGTAAATCCTCATTCAGATGAGTTCGGATTATAATCAAAACTTTATTATTTTGCTGCTCAGTTATTTCATTATTCTTATCCAGAGTCCCGTACAGGTTTTTGGATTTCAACCTTATTCCACAATCACTCAACCATCTCATATAATTTGCTCTAGAAACCAATAATGGCTCAAATTTGTATCGATTCATTTTCTGCAAAACAAGAACACTTTCTTTAGATTTCCAGATTTCCAGAATTCAATTATTCAAATTCAGGTGAACAATTGTAATTTCCCAATTTTCAGATCTCACTATTTCTCGTAACCAGAATCACAATTACCAAACACTTTCTGATCTGGAAGATCCATCTAAGTGGCAACCAGAGAGCATACTCGTGCTGATAACGTGTTGTAAAAATAAAAACAGAGTCGGGGTAAAAGAGAACAAAGTAGTTCAATATTAACTGAAAATAAATTAGAATCAGAAAATAACCTGGTAATCTTGAATTGGATCTTGAACTTATCAACTAAACAATTATTACTAAACTTGATTACAGCAAAAATAGCAGAAATGAAGAAACTTAGACTACAGCAAAAACAATTTGTTGTGTTGTTATTGATATCAAACACACTTATATATACAAATTAATGAATCCACGTGTCAAATATCAAATACATAATTACATGCATAGCAAGTATATGGTGGAATCCACCTTGCACATGCTGGTTCACAACAACAGACAATTTTGATAAACTACAAAATATAATAAGTATTAGTAAATTGATAAAATAAATTACAAAATAATTAAAACATAAATTTTAGTATAACTAAAAAAAAATATAATAACAAATATAATGAACTATTTTAATTTATTTAATTTTTAAATTTATATATTTGATATAAATTTAAATACAACAATATTATATATATTTTATTTGTTTATAACATATTTAAAACCTATATACCATTGATATTGAGTATTAGTTTAACTATTAGATTTGCGTGTTCTTTAAATTTACAGGCCACCAAAAGTTTAAAGTATAATTATAAGCTCATTTTAAAAATCATACAAATCTAAACTTTGTAGAAGTTGGTTTTCATCCCATAGTAACTTCCCATACTACACTTTTCAATAAAAAATAATAAAAATATATTTTTAATTCACTTATTAAAAAAATAAAATTGATCATCCAAAATTACCCTTGGAACAGTTTTATTGTGTTCCAACTAGTTTCTTTGTGTTCCAACAGGTCAATATTCAGAGAGAAAATGAAAAATCGATCTTTATTCTCTCAAATTAAGACTTGATTCTTCTTCTCCAACATCAACCAAACCATCGAATCCTCTATCTTCTTCTTCATTAGTATCAACGAAAGGCTCCATCATTTTCTCTTTTGATTCAGAATTCTTCATCTTCATCGACGGTATTGATTCCGTTGACAGATATAGGTGTCACAAATCTTCTCCAATTGTTACTGGTGTAGTGAGATTTGTTGCTGAAGTCGTAAATCTCCATTTTGCTACTGAAGTCATCGACTGGTGTCGAGGGATTTGACGAATCCTGTGACTTCCGCTGCTCTAGCGTGAGGAACTGCCGCTAGGTCGTGAGCTGTTAGTGTTGTGATCATATAAAAGGTAAGATTTTATAATCAGTTCTATACATTTTGGTTTGTAGTAGACATAGTTGTGGGATGCTGCCGCTGTTATATTGAAATATTTGGTCTTGCTGAGTTGATGAGTTGTTGCAGAACTTTGTTATTTGTGATTTGATATATTGTTTTGATGAGTTATTGTTGCTGGTGTTATGTTGATGGTCTTGCTGAATTGATGAGTTGTTGCTGCTGAACTTTGGTGCTGAACATAATTGTAGACATAATTGCATTTTGGGTCTGGTTGTCTTGTTGTAAATTGTTTAGGTGATAGAGTTATCAATTAAGATAGTTCATAACTAACATAGTTCATGTATTTGATTATTATTCACAGTCTGTGAACTGATCACTCAGTCATTAGTAGTAGATAATCCATCCATCAGTTCAAAGACTGTGAATATTGATGTGTATTGTTGTTGATTGTTTGAGTAGTTCATAGTCTGTGATTTTAAGTAGTTTATATCCGTGAACTGATAATACAGTAAAAAATAATGCAGTTTGTTTAGTCCATATGTAAGGTAAGCTTTTAATAATGAATTTGTGCTTTTTTTTTGTTTGTATTAGAATTAAAAATGTGAATTGTGGACGAACACTGATATTATATTGAGACATTAGTTTTTGATGACCTGCTGCTATTGAATATTTTTTGTCAATTCTATATGTTGATTGGAATATTTATTGCATTGGTTATTCATTTGGTGTCTATGTTGAAATTGTATATGATGAGTTGCCGCTGCTAAATTTTATTTTGGTTGATTCTTATATATTGATCGGAATGATTATTGCCATGGTTATTCATGTGATGATTGGTTTTAAATTTCCTGCACAATGATTAGTTGCTAATGCTAAAATTTAGTTTGGGTGATTCTTTATGTTTATTGCAATGGTTATTCATGTGTACATTGGTTTCAAAAAGCATAGGTGATAGAGTTATCAGTTTATGGAACTTTGAACTAATATAGTTTAAATATATGATTGTTATTCACAGCCTATGAACTGATAACACTCATAAATAGTACATAATCCATCAGTCCACAAACTATGAACATTATGCACAACTCTGTGAACTGATGGACTGTGTATTGTTGTTGACAGCCTTAGCAGTTTATATTTGTGATCTTTATTCCCAGTTTGTGAATAACAATCACAGATATATTGTTATCTTATGGGTTGAATTATTTTTTGCAGATGAGTTACGTAAGAGTTGTTCTATTCTACGATGCAGAGTGGAATGGCAGTGAATACAGTGGTGGAGAACCCAAGGCTGAGGTTTTCGATTTAAACATTACACGACAGCAATTGATTGATGGTATTTGCTCTAAAACGGGTAGACAAAGAGAGAACAATCTGTTACTTTTTGTGAACCTTCAGGGCAACAGAGAGATGCTTTTTGAGATAATGCAGAGATGCTTTTTGAGATAATGCAAATATGTCATACAAGGAAAACCTGTCCTGATTCCACACCTGCTTATGTTGACAAGGCAAATGCAGACATGTCATCTCACATCGATCTTACAGAAAGTGAGACCGTAGATAACCCAAAGCCAATTATACCACCAGTTACATAATGCAATAATATGATAAGTAATTATGTAGTTAGTTAAGAATTATATTATCCGTGAATTGTAATAAAAAAATATATACTGTGTTAAATTATGTATTGTAATAACTATGAACTATAATCACAGACTGTGAACTTTGTATAATTATCTAATAACTGTAACGTAAAATTCAAGCAGTGTATAATTATCAAGAAACTGTAGTCCTGACGTGTCTGTGACTCCCTACGTCTTTGGAGACGCTGTGATCGTTGATCATAGCCCGTGAATGCGAGTTAGAGTCTGTGAGCCCCGTTCATAGTACACTCATCTGGCTCACATTGCATCCTAAAAGGCAAGGATAGGCCTCTTGAGACTATTTATGAAAAATTATAGATCTTCATATTATTTCATAATGTTTCTAAAAAATATTGGATTTGAGTGCAAACCATTTAATCCTCCTACTTACCAAGTTACTAAGGTTTTGAGCAACCAATACATGAGCTCACTTTTCGACCCCAACTGAAATGCAATTTTTTTGTTACAGAAAGGCTTGGGGCCATGAATAGTCGTGATGTGTATGACTCCCTACCTCTTTAAAGACACTGTGATCGTCGCTCACAGCCTGTGAATGCGGGTCACAGTTTGTGAGTCTCGTTCATAGTACACCCATCTGGCTCACATGGCATCCCAAAACGCAAGGATGGGCCTCTTTAGACTATTTATGACAAATTATGGGTCTTCACATCATTTCATAATGTTTCGAAAAATATTGGATTTAAGTGAAAACCACTTAATCCTCCTACTTGCCTAGTTACTCATGTTTTGAGCAACCAAGACATGAGCTCATTTTTCCACCTCAACCAAAGTGCACTTTGTCGTTATAAAAAGATTGAGGGGAATAAATAATCGTGACTTGTCTAACTCCCCACGTCTTTGGAGACATTGTGATCGTTGATCACAGCCTGTGAATGCGGGTCACAGTCTGTGAGCCGCATTCACAATACATTCATCTGTCTCACATGGCATCCCAAGAGGCAAGGATGAGCCTCTTGAGACTGTTTATGACAAATTATGGGTCTTCACATCGTTTCATAATGTTTCGAAAAATATTGGATTTGAGTGCAAACTACTTAATCCTTCTACTTGCCTAGTTACTATTGTTTTAAGCAACCAATGCATGAGCTCACTTTTTGACCCTAACCGAAGTGTACTTTGTTTTCATAACAAGGTTGAGGGGCATGAATAATCGTGACTTGTCTAACTCCCCACCTCTTTGAAAACACTATCATCGTTGATCATAACCCGTGATTAGGGCTCATAATCTGTGAGCGGTGTTCACATTACACTCATGTGGCTAACATGACATCCCTAAAGGCAAAGATGAGTCTCTTGCTTCTACACATGAAAGATTTTGGGCCTCCACATCATTTTATAAAGTTTTGGCAACTATTTGGATATGAGTGCATACCACTCCATCCTCCTATTTGTCTAGTTACTCATGTTTTGAGCAATCAAGGCATAAGGCACTTTTGACAACAACCGTAGTGCACTTTGGCGTCACAAAAAGGTTGAGGAGCATGAATATTGCAATAAAGAATTCTTGCAAGGAGCATATGGGCAGCCAATCAACCCTACACGAGGTCCTCTTATCTAATTTCTTATGTTTTGAGCTCCCAAATGATTAGGTCAATTTTTGATAGGATAAAAACGTGAATTTTATTTCACATTATGGCTATTAAGGTTGGATAAGCGTGCCTTGACTGCCTCCCCATTTCTTTAGAGCAACTATGATCATTGATCACAGACTGTGATCAAGTGGCACAGTCTATGATTACAGATCAAAGTACTCTAATAGGCCTCATATGAGCTCCTTAAGACATTCAAGAACCTCACGTGATATAAAACCACATAAAATGGATAGTGATATTGTTTGATAATGATTTGGTAAGACTTGATATGCTGCCTTATCCACTTGATCCTCTTACTTTTCTAATTGCTCATGTTTTAAGCTCTTAAGTTATGAGATCAATTTTTAATAGGCAAGAAATGTAAATAGGCCTCATATCTTTAAAGAAATTTGGAAACCTCACTCTTATTTAGATGGCATAAAATGGACAGTCTTATCGTTTAACGTTTTAGTAATGACATAAACGGTCACATTTTGTGAGGTCTCACTGTGAGCGACCTGGTTAGAATAACTATGATGTCTCATCATAAATTCTGAGTTATATTCGCATCCGATGAACACAAATCAAAATATACAAATTTTGGCCGAACCTGATCACAAACTGTGTATGTAGATCAAAATTCATTTACTAATTAATTTTAAAGCATTGTCAATCCAAAAGCATCCTTAAAGTGTACAAAATATTATTATCAATATCATCTGCTCATATCCAAAAGTAATATTTTTAAATTTCCATATTCTAAAACGAAGCGATACAATCAAGCTTGAAAATTTGGAGGTCTAGCCGTAGAAGTTTTAAACACAAAACTTGTAATGTACTCCCGAATAAAGACTTTACTAGTCGATCCTGTACATGCTCATAATACTTTGCAGCTGATAAAATCAAAGGGAGTTTAAATGGAAAACACTTAAACTGTTCAGTCAATCTAGCACATTCTACACCATGTTTCTGTCAGCAAGAGAATCACCAATATAACCCTTTTGGATTTGAGATATATCACACATAAGACCCAATGCATGTTGTAGACATTACATGGGAAACATACGTACAGGAAATAATGACAACTACATTTATTACTTTAATGAAAGAAATCTAATTAAATGAAATTTCAGACTTAATACCATACTTACAGATCAAGTTCCCACCATGGTGGACACTTAAAATCCCCGTAGTGTCGACCATTGATAATCTATATCCAGTTAGTTTGCACTTAGAGATTCGTGATTCATTCAACTGAATTTAGAGTCTCTTTTTGACATACACGAGATTACCAAAAAATTACTGCAGCTTGAAATCACATACACAGGCGCACTCGTAGAGCTGCCTAAACAGTTTATTCATAAAAAAAAAACCTTCGAGTTTCTCATGTCTACTTGATTTTTTCTTTATATTGTTGAATACCTTGAACAAAGCGAAATAGTTAAACACTGCTTATCAATCGATTTTGACCACCTCCTTTTGTAAACTTTTTCCTGCAAAATTGAAATAATATAACCCATATTAGAGTCGCAACTAATAAAATGGCCTATTTAATAACACTATAGTTAGATTTAAGCAAATCACAACTCACAATAGAGTGTAAACACAGTACGCAGGCTTGTGAATGGCATCCACAATGTGTGAATATAGTTCACCGACTGTGAATATAGTTTACAGTCTTAGTCAGATACTGTGAATCTTCTATGCAAACGTGTTGGCAGTAAACAATTAACAAAAAACACACATTTTACACAAAGTCGCAATTCCCAGTTCATAACCTATGTTTAGCATACTTACAGCATAATGAATACTCTGAATATTCACTGGATTGTGAAATTCTAATCCAAAAGCCATTTAATATTTACAACCAAAATTACAAACAGACATTATTTAAGACCTTATATATAAAACCAAATGAAAACATAACCCTAAATATGACTATTTACAAAATAAACAAAGCAAAACCTGTACAATGAATACTTGTACAATAACAACACACATGCCATATCAATCCAACACACACCATAAGAAGAAACAAAATACTAACAATAAACTGACATCAGATGTCATTCAAAATTTCGACAACCCTCAACCGACTGTCTTTAATTTTTAAAACAAAAAATAGAATTATTAAGAAGAAGCAATGACCGAGTGCGACCAACACCGACCAAATATGACCAAATGCGACAAAATATTGAATAAAACCCAAACTCACCTACGATGGGGACGTAACATCAATGAAGCGGCAATCAAACTCTAGACACGACGAACGATGATGAAGAATTGACGATGAACAACGAAGAAGAAAACGCTGCACAGTGGAGTTTTGAGTCTCTGGGTTTCCTTTTACTTACAAATTTCAAATGGTGAAGATGAAAGTGTGGTTTTGATTTTTAGAAATGGTGATCGTGCGTGTCATTAAGGCTATGAGTGTAATTTCACCATTTTATTATATTTCTACCTTAATTTAAAAATGCATAATGGAATTTTTGTTAATAAAATTAAAATTAAAGGGCAAAAATGGAAGTTAGACCTATAAGATGAAAATAAACTTTTATAAAGTTTAAATTTATATAAGTTCAAATGAGTCCTATTATTGTAGTTCACTGCCCATTTGAGAGAATTTTCATTTAGATTTGCCCGCCATTTTAATTTGGAGAAATTTGTTAATTAGCTATTGTGAGAATTTTAATTGCAAAAGTAGCACTTGTGCTATGAGACAAAACACTGATCAAATGTATAATATATTATACAAAATATCGAAAATACCCTTTGTTATATTAGGGCTACAAAAAGAGGAAAAAGACATTCCATTGTGAGACCATGCTTGAGAATGATTTCCACACGCGTCTTCTTCTTTAACTTCTCCAACAAAGTTAGGAGCCGCTTTTCGGGTACTTTTATTTATATCCTTATTGCGTATATTTGTCTGCTGGAATCTACAATTGGAGATGGAGCATTGCTGTCACAATGCTGATGAAGGGAAAAACAGATCGACGAAAGGCAACGTGGGTGGATCTTAAGAAAAATATTAAAAATTGGAGGCCCACCTAGTGTGACATGTAGACATGGTGAGGTGCAAAACATTCGGTTGATATGTGATCATAATTGCCACCAGACCTAGTAGGTAATAGTTCCGGATGTTAATGTAAGTAAAGTTTGTTCTTTGTTCAAGAATAGTGAAGTAACTTAAATGTATATAATTTAAAATTGTTAGTATGTGGTGTTTGAGGAATTTCCATTCTTGTGCAGAATATGCCGACATTGATAAGTTTAGAATTTACCTATGTTTTAGCATATTTTATGAATTTTAATATAATAAAATCGAGCTTAAAAGGTGAGATATTAAATGCATTTCTAGTAACTCTAGACTATTATTGCTAAGACAAGGACTTGGATGAAAAGCTTTGGAAAAGGAGCTAAATCTTGCAAAATTAGAAGAAAGGAGGACAAAATCAGAATTTCATCCAAAGTCATCATGGTGGCAAAATGGTTATGCCAAGATCATTATCATCTAGGAACATCGCCATTAACTAAAGGGAAAGGGCGATGAAGATGGCGAAATATGACAAATCTCGCCTCAAAGACTTGAGTACATGAGGCGAGTTAGACTCTCCTTGCCGCATATGTCGCCACTCTTGACAGAAGCTGTAGGCGATGAAGGTTGAATGTCGCCTAGTTGAGGCGATAATTGAAAGTAATAAGTCGCCTAGCTAAGGGAAGATACAGGCGAACTAAGATGATATCGCTATGTTGTTTGTAAATGAACAGAGTGCTTTGGCGAAGGAAAGAATCACTCGCCCAGACTTAAGGCGATATATCTTGGCTACATAAAGAACATTTCGCCTAAAGAGAAGCTAGCTTGGCGATCAGGACAAGCGAGATTTGAAGAAGTCGTTTGGTTCAGGCGAAGGAACTGGCGACATAAAATGAAGAAAAATGTTACTTCGCCAATTTGTGTTTCTTTGTTGTTTTAACTTCAAAATTGCCACTGAGCTTAGACTCTATAAATAGGAGCTCAGCTGAGGCATTAGGACGATTGATTTCACTTTTGACATTCTGTTATACTTTGAGAGAAATTCTAGATTCTTCTATACGCTTTATTCAACATCTTCAGAGAAGTTTCTTGAAGAAGTTTTGTACTCTGTTTCTGTTGATCATAGAGATTAGCTTGAAGATTATGAAGCAACAACTGTAACAGAGTCTAGCTTCAGTCTTCCTCGATAAGATTCAGATCTTACACATGTTGATGAAGAATTTCTACTGTAATTGCTTATGCAAAACTATACATGTTAGCTTAAGAGCTCTGTTGACTTGTTGAGTTTTGATGTTGATTGTCACATTAACTGCAATGTTTCTTGTTCAATTATAGCCAGATCTACTTGATTTTCATGAGCTGATTGAATTACAAGAACAAGAGTTACGTAATATTATTAATCTGAGATTTGATTTAGACCAGAGATGGCGATTAGGTTTCAGATCTAAGAACAGAGGATCATAGTGCTAGAGATAGACTATAGATCTGTTTTTCTACAGATTGTGCTTATCAGTTGTATAGATTATAGTAAAGAGATATATGAAACTATATAATTGAGATCTGTTAAATTGAATTGAGAGATCTTTTAACAGATCACTGATGATGATCTAGAAGGTAAATCTGTGATTTAAGGTGAAACTTGCATGAGAAGTTAATTGATAATAGATTTAGCAAATCAACTTATTCATTGTTAAGATCAATTGCAGAATAGAGTGCTGACTTGAGTTTTAATTGAATGATTGTCACTAGTGTCTTTTACTTCACATCAACTCTATGATTCTTATGATTCAATTTGTATATAGGATTCTCTTAGAAATTCAGTTTAAATCTTAATCTAAATCATGTTTCTTAGCTTACAATCCCTGTGGAGATGATATCTAAAATACTACATTAGACATTGATAGGAATTCTGATTGATTACTGTAAAATCTAATATCAGTCGAGTTTCATCCCATCAATTTCTTGGCGTCGTTGCCGGGGATTAATTTTCTTTGAAGATTAAGATTTATTTGAACTGCTCTAACATGATTTATTAAATTCTTTTTCAGTTTTAAATTTGTTGTTCAAGTGTGTAGTGTATTCAGACAAGATCTAAAGGTACTCAAGACTTGCAGTTTGATCCTGAACCAGAAAGAATTGTTAGACAATCTAGATCACGAACAAGATCAGCAGCGAGAACTGAGTCAAGAGTAATAATGTCTGGAGAACGCTACAACAGAAATAATGACAATGATGTACGAGGAGATCCTGAGAGGATGACTCTTCGTCAATAATCCATCCCACCAGTTGATGGCATGCCACAGGCCATCAACTTACCGGCAATAACAACTAGTAATTTTTAGTTGAGATCTGGACTCATCCAGATGGTCCAATAAAATAAATTCGGAGGAGGAGCTACTGAGGATCCTAATAAGCATCTAAACACCTTTTTGCATCTGTGCAGTACATTTCGACACAATGGAGTCTCAGAGGATGCAGTTAAACTTCGTTTATTTCCCTTTTCACTGAGTAACAAAGCTCACTCCTGGTTATACTCATTGCCACGAGGATGTATCAATAGCTGGGAAGATCTAGTTAGGAAGTTTTTAGCACGCTACTTTCCTCCCATGAAGATGGTGAAACTGAGAAATATGATCTCTTCTTTTCAGTATGTGGATGGAGAGTCATTATATGAAATTTGGAAAAGGTTTAATGAGCTTATCAGAAAATTTCCTCACCATGGCATAACATCTTAGAGCATTGTGATGACATTTTATAGTGCCATGCCTCCTCAGATCAAAATGCACATTGATTTCTTAGCTGGAGGATCAATAATGGATAAGGAGCCAGATGACGCTCATGACTTCATCGAATTGCTGGCAATCAATGATTTTGGATGGAATAAAAGGGAAAAGGCTGCAAACAAGAAGCAGTCTGGAGTTTATGAGTTGGAGTCTTTCAATGCATTATCTGCTCAGATAGCATTGTTGAATAAAAAGAAAGTATTTTCATGGCATATCCATAGTTTTACTCGCGATGGCGAAAATTTCTCCAATTAGGGGTTATTTGCCATTTTTTTTGCCGCCATGTCTTAAAATGTTAACATAACTCAGAAAAATTCATGGTAGGTATACCCATGCTAAGGGGTCTTAAGAAAGTTTAATATCAACTCCAAAGTTTTATTCATAATGGCGAAAATTTTCCATTTAGGTGTTTTTTTCTGCTTATTTCGTCGCAATGATGAAAATGTTGACATACCTCACCAAAAGTCACTGTAAGTATACCCATGCTTTTAGGTGTCTTAACAAAGTATTTTTCATGGCATATCCATAGTTTTAGTCGCGATGGTAAAAATTTCTCTAACAAAAGGGTTTTTTCCATATTTTTTTGCCACATCGTTGGGAAATGGTCACACACCAAACCATAAGTCATGGTAGGTATACCTATGTTGAGGGGTTTTAAGAAAGGTTTTGCATGCCATCTCCTTACATTCTACTTATGTAAAGTTATAAAATTTCATTTTTTTTTCATTTGTATTTATCCTATAGCATGCTTGGATGAGTATTTATAAATTGTAGGCTCCACATACAATTTTGGGATCAAAGCGAACTGTGTGCAGCAACTCAAAAAGGTGGGTGGGAAAGGGGCGACACTACTCAAGCTAATTTTTTTTAAAGATTTTCTAAAAATTTCAAAAAATCTTCAGAAAGTCTTTAAAGTCAAAGAGAGGATTGTATTTGGTTAGAGATTTTTAAAAAAAAAATTAATATTCAACTTTTGTTTCTGAATATCAGGACTCACAATATTTCATACTAGTGGAGTTCTCTAGATGTATTGTCGTTGAGTTTGACACTCAAACACCATAATAATACCTGTCTTAACGTCCGTTTATTATTTTTTTTTACTTAAGACTTAATGGGTGTGAAGATTTAAATCCAATTATTTTAAAGTATTTTTTTCCCCAAAATTTTACTTAATGAATTGCTTTGAACTATGATATAAGTTTGCACTGATTGCTGTCTCAGTAGATTTTTAGTCAGTTTGCTTGAGGACAAGCAAAAGGCTAAGTTGGGGGTAATTGATAAGTCTAGAATTTACCTATATTTTAGCATCTTTTATGAGTATAAATGTAATGAAATTGAAACTAAAAGATGAGATATTGAATGAATTTCCAGTAATTCTAGACTATTATGGCTGAGATAGGGACTTGGATGAAAAGTTGTGAAAAAGGAGCTAAAATGTGCAAATTCAGAAGAAAGAGGGGACAAATCAGAAATTCATCCAAAGTCAGCAAATGGCGAAATGATATTGTTAAAGAAGATAATTTGCCTGAAGATCTCGCCATGATTCGGAGTGAAAGGCGATGTAGCAGGCGACATAGAGACATCTTCGCCTCAAAGAGTAAAGTAAGGGAGGCGACTTAGAGATCCTTCGCCTTTGCATATCGCCTTTCTCGACAGTGAAGTAGGCGATGAAGATGAAGTCTCGCCTACCTTGAGGCGATGTTGTAGGCGAAATAAGTGAGATGTCGCCAAACTTATGGAATATCACAGGCGACATTTGAAGAGACATCGCCTAAGGAGATGTTAACTGAAAAGTTGTTTTGGCGAAATGGGTCCACTCGCCTGAGCATCAGGCGACGTATTAAGGCAACATTTAGGATATTTCGCCTGGAAAGAGTTGAAGCTTGGCGATCATGACAAGCGAAATAGGAAGATGTCGTTTGGTTCAGGTGAAGGAACAGGCGACATAAATGGAGAAAAATGTTACTTCGCCTATTTGTGTTTCTTTGTTGATTTTATTTCAAAATTGCCACGGAGCCAAACTCTATAAATAGGAGCTTAGATGAAGCAATTGGTGTGAAGTTTTTTTTAGAGTAAACAGTTTTAGACGTTTGATTTCCACTCTTGACATTCTGTTATATTTTAAGTGAAATTCTAAATTCTTCTATACGCTTTATTCTTCATCTTCTAAGAAGATTCTTGAAGAAGTTTTGTGCTATGTTTTTCTTGATCATTGAGATTTAGCTTGAAGATTGTGAAGCAACAACTGTGACAGTGTCTAGCTTCAATCTTCCTTGGTAAGATTTAGATCTTGAGCATGTCGATGATGATTTCCTGTGTTTGATTGAATATGCTACAGTAGATGTGCTAGCTAAAAGCTCTGTTGATCTGTTGAATCTTGATGTCGATTATCATTCAATTGCAATGTTTCTTGTTCAATTATAGCCAGATCTACTGAATTTCATGAGCTAATTGAATTACAAGGACGAGAGTTACGTAATATTGTTAATCTGAGATTTGATTTAGACCAGAGATGGAAATTAGGTTTCAGATCTAAGAATAGAGGATCGTAGTACTAGAGATAGACTTCAGATCAATTTTTCTACAGATTGTGCTTATCAGTTGTATAGGTTATAGTATAGAGATATATGCAACTATATAATTGAGATCTGTTAAATTGAATCGAGAGATCTTTTAACAGATCACTGATGATGATCTAGAAGGTAAATCTATGACTTAAGATGAAACTTGCATGAGAAGTTAGTTGAAATCAGATCTAGCAAATCAGTTTATTCTTTGTTTAGATCAATTGCAGAATAGAGTACTGACTTGAGTTTTCATTGAATGAATGTCATGAGATATTTTTACTTCACCTCAACTTTATAATTCCATGATTCTCTGATTCTATGATTCATTTTGTCTATAAATTCTTTCAGCAATTTAGATTAAATCTTAGTCTCAAATATGCTTCTTAGCTTACAATTCCTGTGGAGACGATATCTTAAATACTACATTAGACGTTGATAGAAATTCTGATTGATTACTGTAAAATCTAATATCAGTCGAGTTTCATCCCATCAATTTCTTGGCGTCGTTGCCGGGGATTAATTTTCTTTGAAGATTAAGATTTATTTGAACTGCTCTAACATGATTTATTAAATTCTTTTTCAGTTTTAAATTTGTTGTTCAAGTGTGTAGTGTATGTAGACAAGATCTAAAGGTACTCAAGACTTGCAGTTTGATCCTGAACCTGAGAGAATTGTTAGACAGTCAAGAACAAGATCAAGGTCAGCAGTGAGAACTGAGTCAAGAAACATAATGTCTGGAGATTGCTACAACAGAAATAATAATGATACTGAAGGACGAGTGGATCCTGGGAGGATGACGCTTCGTCAATATTCCATCCCACCTGTTGAAGGCATGCCACAGGCCATCAGTTTACCAGCTATAACAACTGAGAATTTTGAGCCGAGATCTGGACTCATCCAAATGGTTCAACAGAACAAGTTTGGAGGAGGAGCCACTGAAGATCCTAATCAGCACCTGAACACATTCCTGCATCTATATAGTACATTTCGACACAATGGAGTCTCAGAAGATGCAGTGAAACTCCGTCTATTCCCATTTTCACTGAGTAACAAGGCTCACTCCTGGTTATATTCATTACCACCAGGATGTATTAATAGCTGGGAAGATCTAGTTAAGAAGTTCTTAGCTCGCTACTTTCCTCCCATAAAGATGGTGAAACTGAGAAATATGATTTCTTCTTTCCAGGATGTGGATGGAGAGTCATTATATGAAAGCTGGGAGAGGTTTAAGGAGCTGATTAGAAGATGTTCACACCATGGCATAGCATCCTGGAGCATCGTGATGACATTTTATAGTGCCATGCCTCCTCATATCAAAATGCAAATTGATTCCTCAGCTGGAGGATCAATAATGGATAAAGAGCCAGACGATGCTCATGATTTCATAGAATTGCTGGCAAACAATGATTTTGGATGGAATGAAAGGGAAAAGGCTGCAAACAAGAAGCAGTCTGGAGTTTATGAGCTGGAGTCTTTCAATGCATTATCTGCTCAGATAGCATTATTGAATAAGAAGATGGACAATATGGCAGTTAATAAAGGCCTCCAAAGAAGACTTAAGTTAATTCTGTTGAGAAACAGAAGACTACTCTGGCAGAATGTGCTCAGGAAGCAGCACTTGCTGATGATGAAGATGAGCCAGAGGAGTCAGAACAAGTAAATTATTTGAATAATAATTATGGGAACCAGCAGAGGCCATACTATCAACAGAGGAATAACCGTATCAAAATCAGGGTTATTACCAAAGAAATCCTCAGCCTGGTTACCAACAATAGGGACAGTCTCGATATCAGAAGAAGCCTAGTATGGAGGACCTTCTAATCAAGTACATGGAGAAGACTGATGCTGTTCTTACCAATCATACCACCTCAATTAAGAATTTGGAAACTCAGATGGGTCAGCTTATGAAAGTTCTGAACCTAAGACCCCAAGGAGCACTTCTAAGTGACATTGTTCCCAATCCAAAGGTTAAAGATAAATCTAAAGAGGAAGCACAAGTGCATGCTATTACATTGAGAAGTGGGAAACAACTGGAGAACTTTAAGGAAAAGAAAAGTTATGAACCTCCTGCACAGAATAAGGAAAATGAAGAAATTAGCAAACCTTTTGCTAAAGAACAGGAGGCTGTGAAGATTGTCTTACCTTTTCCTCAAAGAGATAATAAAAAGAAGCTGGATAAGCAGCTTGAGAAGTTTTTAGACATGATGAAGCAAATCCATGTCAATATCCCATTTATTGAGGCATTGAAATAAATGCCTATTTATGCTAAATTCATGAAGGAGTTATTGTCAAACAGAAAGAATTTAGCTAATGTGGGATGCATTAATGTGAATGAAAGTGTGAGCCAACTTGTCAAGTACCAGATTCCTAGGAAAGAGAAGGATCCTGGCAAGTTCACCACACCTTTGACCATAGGTGAAAGATTCAAAGGGAGAGCTCTCTCTGATTTGGGAGCTAGCATAAACTTGATGCCTTTGGCCATCTATGAAAGGTTGGGAATAGGGCATTTCAGACCTGACAATGTCTTATTGCAACTTGCTGATAGATCTTTCACTCATGCAAAAGGAGTTGTGGAAGATGTGATAGTCACAGTAAACAAATTCATGTTTACAGTGGATTTTGTAGTGCTTGTCATGGAAGTAGATGAAGATTTACCTTTGCTACTAGGTCGACCATTTTTTAGAACTAGAAGAGCATTGATAGACGTAGCAAATGGTGAACTCACACTCAAAGTTAATGGAGAGGAAGCAAAATTTAGTCTCTTGGAGTCATTAAAATTTCCATACGATTTTGATGAAGTCAAGAGTATACAATTGGCAGCTGATACAGAGTTGATGGATAAGATTCTTTCATTGAGAAGTTCAGATCCACTAAACAATGTATTGATCAATGATGTGGATATGGACATTCCAGAGGAAAGTGCTTACAGTGGTGAGCTAGAATGCATGACTTCTCATTTTTTCCTCAACATTAGTGATATACAACCATCTGCTGAGCTAATGCTTCCCTCAACTGAAAAACCACCACAGTTGGAACTGAAGGCACTCCCCAGTCATCTCAGGTATGCATTCCTTAATTCTAAAGATTCTAGCTTACCTATTGTTGTTTCCAATGACTTAACATATGAACAATAGGAAAGCCTCCTCCAAGTGGTGAGGAAACACAAGAAAGCCATTGCATGGACGATAGCAGATATCAAAGGAATCAACCCCACATTCTGTACACACAAGATCATCTTGGAGGAGAAATATACACCCAAGATCCAGCCTCAGAGAAGATTGAATCCAACCATGAAGGAGGTTATGAAGAAGGAAGTACTTAAACTCCTTGATGCAGGTATTATTTTTCCAATTTCAGATATTGAATGGGTTAGTCCAATGTAGTGTGTACCAAAGAAGGGAGGGATTACTGTGATAAAAAAATGAAAAGAATGAGTTGATCCCTATTAGAACTGTTACAGGTTGGTGTATGTGCATAGATTATAGAATTTTGAATGATGCCACTAGAAAGGATCATTTCCCCCTTCCCTTCATTAATGAGATGTTAGATAGACTAGCAGGACACCCTTATTTTTGCTTTTTGGATGGTTATTCTGGATATAACCAAATCCCCATAGCACCTGGTGATCAACATAAAACAACTTTTACCTGTCCTTTTGGAACCTTTGCTTATAATAGGATGCCTTTAGGGATTAGGGTAAAGCTAAAATTGATGTGATAAGCAATTTACCTCCTCCTTCCAATGTAAAAGGCATCAGAAGCTTCTTAGAACATGCTGGGTTCTATAGGCGTTTTATCAAGGATTTTTCAAAAATAGCTAGACCCCTGTGTGTTCTGTTAGAAAAGGAAAAGAAATTTAATTTTACTGATGAATGTTTGAAATCTTTTGTGCAGCTTAAGGAAAAGCTTATTTTTGCACAAGTCATAATTCCACCAGATTGGAATTCTGAATTTGAAATCATGTGTGATGCATCTGACTTTGCTGTAGGTGCAGTGCTGGGACAAAGAAGGGAGAGGCTATTCAGAGTTATTTATTATGCTAGAAAATCATTGGTGGAAGCTAAGAGAAATTACACCACCACCGAGAAAGAATTACTAGCAGTAGTCTTGGCATTGGATAAGTTTAGATCATACATTTTAGGGTCTAAAATTATCATTCATACTGATCATGCAGCATTGAGATATCTATTTTCTAAGAAAGAGTCTAAACCTAGGCTGATAAGATGGGTGCTCTTGTTGCAGGAATTTGACATAGAAATCAAAGCCAAAAAGGGCACTGAAAATGTAGTAGCTGATCACCTCTCAAGACTGCACATTAAAGATATGGAAGCTCAAGTTGACATTAATGAACAATTTCCAGATGAGAAATTTTCCTTTGTGAGGTAACATTTTATCCATGGTATGCTGATTATGCAAACTATTTGTTTTGTAAAGTTTTACCTGAAAATCTAAATTGTCATCAGAAGAAAAAATTCCTTCATGAGGTTAAGAGCTACATATGGGATGAACCATATCTGTTTAGGAGATGTGCTGATCAAGTGTTAAGACGTTGCATCCCATATGAAGAAACATTGGACATCATCAAGCACTGTCATTCTTCAGAATATGCTGGTCATTTTGCTGGAACAATAACAGCAGCCAGAATTCTGGAATGTGGTTTCTATTGGCCATCAATATTCAAAGATGCACATGCATTTGTGGCCAGTTGTGATAGATGCCAGAGAATGGGTAATATTTCCAAGAAGCAAGAAATGACCCAAAATTATAACTTAGAAGTGGAGTTATTTGATGTCTGGGGTATTGATTTCATGGGACCATTTCCTCAATCCAACAAGTATGAGTATATACTTGTAGCAGTTGACTATGTATCCAAGTGGGTAGAGGCTGTTGCTTGCGTTACAAATGATGGAAAGGTAGTGGAGAAATTTCTTCAGAAGAATATCTTCATTAGATTTGGCATACCCAGGGTATTAATTAGCGATGGAGGGTCTCACTTCTGTAATAAGCTGTTGTTGAAGGTCCTGAAGAAGTATGGAGTAATCCATAAGTTACCACAGCTTATCATCCACAAGCCAATGTTCAAGTAGAAGTTTCAAACAGGGAATTAAAGAGAATCCTGCAAAAGATTGTGAATGAGTCCAGAAAAGACTAGTGCTTCAAGTTAGATGATGCTCTGTGGGCTTACAAAACAGCTTTTAAAACTATAATTTGAATGTCACCATTTCGGATGGTGTATGGCAAATCATGTCATCTACCAGTAGAGTTGGAACACAGGTCATATTAGGCTGTAAAACTGTTGAATATAGACTATGTAGGAAATCAGAGGCTTCTACAACTAGATGAGATGGATGAATGGCGCCTTGAAGCCTATGAAAATCATGAGATGTACAAGCAGAAGGCGAAAAATTACCATGATAAGAAGATTGTCAAGCGAGAGTTTAAACCTGGACAATATGTATTGCTCTACAATACCAAGCTTAGTTTCTTTCCAGGAAAACTAAAATCTAGATGGTCTGGACCATTTAGAATAAAGAGTGTTTCCCCATATGGAGCTATTGAATTGTTTGATAACAAGTCCACTGACTCTTTTGTTGTGAATGGACAGAGACTCAAGCATTATGTGGGGGGAGACATCTACAGGACAAGGGATATTCTTTATATCTCAGATCCTGTAGACATCATGGGAAACCAACAATAAACTTGCCTTGGTCGATGCTAACGACCTTAAACAAAGTATACTCCTTACACAATTATTCTTTGGAAATATTATGCTATGATCAATTAATTGTGTAAGTTTTTAACTAACCAAGTTCATTGTTTTACAAAAGAATTGTTATTTTCAGATGAATTTGGAGTCTTAAGAAGAAGGCGAGATGTCAATTTTATTGCCAAAAGACTCGCCAAAGCTGTTTATCAATTGGCGAGGAATAACTTCATTTCGCCTATATTGACAGTTTGAAGATGGCGAGATAGGGAAAATCGCCATGAGTGGTCGCCTGGGTGAAGGCGAGAAAGAGGAGTCATGCCAAAAAAAATTCGCCTACTTACTTTTGCGAAGGCGAGGAAGGATGAATCTCGCCTTGATACATCACCCAGTGACGAGAAGAGTGAGGCGAGAATTCAATACATTGCCATTTTATCTCGCCAACTAGTTATATTTTCTGACGCTAAAATCTAATTTCGCCAAGATTCTTCACCTAACAACAAGTTCTTTTTGGCGAAGTATCAATTAATTCGCCTGGAACCTCGCCTATTTTTGAAAATATTTTTGGCGAGGTAGCATTCATTTCGCCTCACCTAATTCGCCAAACCTCTTTTGAAGGCGAAATAATCAATATGTCACCACTTTTATCGCCAGTTAGGTCGTTTAAGGCGAGCTCATTCTTTCTCTCCTATTTATGAATTTTATAACACCTGCATTTTAGGCGACATAAATTATTTCGCCACTTAAATAGGTACATTGCAATTGTTACCGTTGGATGACACGGGGCGAGGCTAAAACTCTACGCCTTCTACCTAGTTCTTTCATCATTGCACCTATTCCCTGATTACCTCATTAACCCTAATTCGATTTTACCGTTTCCATTACTTTGCTCTCTGAAATTTTCAATTGTTCACAAACCCTAAATCGCGAATCTGTCATTTCAATTCTTCTTGTCGAAAGATTTCTATCACAATAAACCAACAAGGTACGTTTCATTCCTTCTTTCTCAGTCTTACGGAAATTGATAGTTGTTTTAGGTTTATCTGTGTTGTGATGATAATCGAATTGTTAGGGTATTAAAAGAGCATTTGTGTTAATGGTAATATTGTCGAAATTCTGTGGGTTTTAAAATGAACAGGAACGATTATTTTTAGTTGGGTGTTTCATTGTTGTGATTATAAGTTCATTGTTGTCAGTAGTTATTAGTTTTAAGTTGTAAAACATGGGTTAGAGCTTGATTGCTGAATGTATTTTGTAATGCTGAACTCGTGTTGCAACATACTGTCAAACTGTGTATTACTGATAATGCTATTGTGTTGCTGAACTTTAATTCTGTCAATTTGTCATATGATTATAACTGTTGAAATGGATTTCAAATTTCAGATTATGGCAAAAAGAAAGAGCGACAACTCTCCTAGCCCAACAAAAAAGAACAAGAAAGCCAAGACTTCGGCCAGGCTGAAGATATTTGATGAGAAAAATTATCAAATAAGGGTGATTCTTCCATCTTCACCCAAGTCGCCCAAGCAGAAAGGGGTGCAAATTGGTTCTAATATGAAGAAGAGTATGGAAAGCACACCAAAAACCCATTCTACACCAAATGCTGAAAAGGGGGGTGTGTCTGCTGTCAAGTCTACGCTGGCTAGAAAGCATCGGGCAGTTATAGAGAAGGTGACATCTAGTTCACCAAAAGTTGCTAAAGACAAGTCCAAACTTAAGAGCCCTTCTAAAAATGACAACTTGCAATTCTGGCAAGAGAAGGGTTTCCTTTTAGAAGAGTTTGAAGACAAGAGATTTGGGAACTACCTCTGGAGCTGGTTTATGAGGCAGTTGGTGGCACAACCCAAGAAGGTGAATGCCACGTTGGTGGAAGAATTTTATGACAAGGCCCCAGAGGAGTTGGACACTCCATTTGATATCAAAGGCCATCAAGTGGATATATCACTAGAGTCCATTTGTAGCTATTATGGACTGATGGAGGCCAACCATCAAGGTGACAGGGGAATGGAAGCCTCAGAGCTTACTGAGGATGAATTAAGGATTTTGAGGAGATTTCAGCATCCCACTCAGGGATCTGAAAGAGATGTGTTGGCAAGTGAATTGGACATTCACACTGCCATTTGCCTAACTTGGCTAAGGGATAATGTGATGCCTCGAAACAAGGGCAGTAGATTCACTGCTGATGAGAAGAAGTTCCTCAGAGATTTCAGTCAAGGGAAATTCATTCATCTGGGTTAGCTTATCTTCTCAGAGTTGAAAATGAGGGTATGCAGTCTGAAGAAGAAGAAGACAAGATAAAGAACACTCTACTTTCCTTTCTTAATCACTGGTTTATTAGAAAGATATGGAGTAAAGAGTAGGAAGAAGGATGTGCGGTTGGCTGATTCAAAACCACACACTAGAGAATTAGAGGTAAGGATTTGGGAGAGCAGAGGTGGTAAGAAAACTACTTGCACTGAAGCTGTGGAGAAAGTAGTAGAATTAAAGGTCCTAAGGCAATGATCAGACTCCTCCAAGTATGGCAATAGTACATTTTCTTCCACTTGGGAATCGTACTAGTTCTTATCCAGATTTGGCAATTGTACAATATTTACAGCCTGAGCCTATCAATCAAGTACCTTTTATTGAAGAAGATGAGAGAGTCTCCACTGAAGAAGATAAAGTTATTGATAAAGAAGAGATGGCTGTTGTGTTAGAGCAATTTCTCCACACTTATAACAAGATGCCTTCTTATGAATTCTTCGAAGGGATGAAGTTCTCATCTACTAGCTCTTCTGAAGATGAAGTAGAGGGTTTGAATGAAAAGAAGACTAGTAAGAATGGTGCATTAACTGGGGAAAGCAAGGAAGTTTATTGTGATCCTGCAGTTACTTCTGCTGATTTGAAACATATGCTTATCTTGGATCATAACAAAACTCCTTATTCTTGGGAGCCAACTTCTGCCTTTGTCTGTTCCAGATGGATATTATTCTATTATATTCAGACAAGTTCGAAGGTACAACAATTTCTTAAGGCAGTTGGCTAACCCAACTCGTTATCCACCCAACAGATGTTTCAAGATTCATCCTCTCAGTGAAGATGAGGCTGAGGAAGAAAAGGCTGCTCAGAAGAAAAAGAAGCATGTTAAGACTGCAGTCCAGAAGAAGAGGAAAAGTTCAGCCCAACCTCACAGATCAGTTGAAGCCATCCCAAAGCCCAAGAAGAGGAGACTGACCAAAGCTTCTATACAATCCAAATCTTCAGATGATTCCTTAGATGATTTTTTATTTTTTTGTGATAAATACTCGTTTGTAATATTAAAGATTGGTTTTTATTTTGTCACTTTAAGAGTAATGTGAATTTTTTTATGTTTAGTAAATAGTAATGTGTTTCCTTGAGTCTTTCTTTTTATTTTTTCAAGAGTCATGAGATTGATTGTTTTTTTGTCTTATTTTTGTCTGTTAAAAGAGTAATGTGATTGCTGTTAATACCTATTACTGAGAGTTTTAGATTTTAAGTTGGGGTTCTTTTCCCCAAAGCTAAGTGAGTTGAGTCTATAGGAAATAACATTAACTATGAAACTATTTCTCACTTTGATTTTTGAAGTTTACAGGTCACTCTACAAGGATTTTAATGAACCAGTGTGTTGAGACGAGATAGAACTCAAATCGCCAATGTGATCGCTTTGTGTAAGGCGAGATCTCTGTTCCTCGCCTGATTGGTAACTTCTTTCATTTGATACAGGCGATTGGTTAGGGCGACATATCTTTTATTTCGCCTACTTCTGGATTTCTCTTTTTTGGCGACATTTCTATCTTGTCTAACATTTCGCGTGCAGGATCTGTATTTCGCCATGACATTATTCTTCTTTGTCACTTTAAATGGGCGACTTCTATATTTCGCCTTGGTATTTCGCCTAAGGTTAGCGATCGATTTCTTCTCGCCTATTGTTATCTCGCCTAACCAATTTTATTTTTGTACTTTATTTGGGCGACTTATCTTCTGATAATGGCGACATTCAGGTACTTTGCCTAACTCTCTGGTTCATTGTTTTATACATTCCCTCATCTCTTTCTATTCATTTCTATTCTCTTGAGCATTGAGGACAATGCTTTCTCTTAAGTTGGGGGTGGGGTAGCAATCACGTTGCTATTATTATTTGTGTTTAGTTTTATAGTTTGATTTTATTTGTAGATTTTGTTTTAATATTTTCTTAGGATATTAGGTCTGAGTGCATGATTGAGCTTAAATTGCTCATAATTCAAAGTGATTTAGTTTTTCATAAAATGAGTTTTCAAACAGTAAAACAAGTGTTCAAAACAAGCAGTTTTGATAAGCAATTTTTGACAAATTTCTTTGAACACTGATGAAGATTCTGGTTAGTTTTGAATTGTGAATAAGTTGATGAGTTTTGATAAGGAAAGAGTGGAGAAAAACCTTGGGTGGAATGTGAGGTTTTGAGCTTAATTCTGTGCCTTTTTCTTCATGAGAGGGGTTATTTTTATTCTCTTCCTTATCAAACACATTTATCTGAAAAATTTTATTCTATAGAAATCAGAACCTTTCTAGGTTTGCTTTGAATTTCTCATACATTCCTCAAGAGAATGAGTGAAACTACTAAATAGCTTTTGCCTACTTGATATAACCAGACCTTGATATCTTATGAGGTAAACCATTTTGTTTCCATTTTCATTAAAACATTTTCTTTGGTCCTTAATCCAGTCCAAACCATAAAGATAGAGATATATTCTCAATTCTACCCTTTAGAGTTACCATTAAATTTGGGATTGAAAAGATGGGAAGTGAGGATTGTCTTAAAGAGTGTTTCTGAAGTTGTTAAAAGCAGAATATACGTTTCTTGAAGAAAAAAATGAAATGAAAAAAAAATAACCGATTCAATCAAGTGAATTGAGCATTGTTTATAAATAAAATATTATATGAATAAAGTATTATGGAGTGGGGAAACACTAAAGAGTGAAGATTTTAGGGATTGAGAGGAATTTAGTGGTATGTCAAAACTTTGATTCCTTGAAGAAATTCTTTTCTTTCATAAGCTAACTTGACCCCATTTTTCCCTATATTTACAAATCAGAGATTCTAAGGCAGATAAAGAGGCAGTACTGAGCTTAGGAACCTCTAAGTGCTGTACAGTGTATGAGTGAAGTTCAATGTTCGTGAGGTTTTTAAAATTTTCTTCATACGTGCTTGTGAAACACTAGAATCACATTTACCTTGGTACATAATTCTGATTCTTGAAGTGACTAGTGTATTGAGTGAGTAACCTTTAGAATTCTGAGAGATCAAACACTTATGAGAGACTACAGTGAGGAAGTAGTTTCAATACTCAATTACTTGGATCTTCTCAGATACTTTGCTACATGAAGAGAATGACCACTTTTTGAATTAGTTGATTGGAAATTTTGAAAGAAGAGCTGGTCACTGTTTGGAAAATTTTCAAAATTTTACTTAATGAATTGCTTTGAACTATGATATAAGTTTGCACTAATTGCTGTCTCAGTAGATTTTTAGTCAGTTTGCTTGAGGACAAGCAAAAGGCTAAGTTGGGGGTAATTGATAAGTCTAGAATTTACCTATATTTTAGCATCTTTTATGAGTATAAATGTAATGAAATTGAAACTAAAAGATGATTTATTGAATGCATTTCCAGTAATTCTAGACTATTATTGCTGAGACAGGGACTTGGATGAAAAGTTGTGAAAAAGGAGCTAAAATGTGAAAATTCAGAAGAAAGAGGGGTCAAATCAGAAATTCATCTAAAGTCAGCAAATGGCGAAATGATATTGTTAAAGAAGATAATTCGCCTGAAGATCTCGCCATGATTCGGAGTGAAAGGCGATGTAGCAGGCGACATAGAGACATCTTCGCCTCAAAGAGTAAAGTAAGGGAGGCGACTTAGAGATCCTTCGCCTTTGCATATCGCCTTTCTCGACAGTGAAGTAGGCGATGAAGATGAAGTCTCGCCTACCTTGAGGCGATGTTGTAGGCGAAATAAGTGAGATGTCGCCAAACTTATGGAATATCACAGGCGACATTTGAAGAGACATCGCCTAAGGAGATGTTAACTGAAAAGTTGTTTTGGCGAAATGGGTCCACTCGCCTGAGCATCAGGCGACGTATTAAGGCAACATTTAGGATATTTCGCCTGGAAAGAGTTGAAGCTTGGCGATCATGACAAGCGAAATAGGAAGATGTCGTTTGGTTCAGGTGAAGGAACAGACGACATAAATGGAGAAAAATGTTACTTCGCTTATTTGTGTTTCTTTGTTGATTTTATTTCAAAATTGCCACGGAGCTAAACTCTATAAATAGGAGCTTAGATGAAGCAATTGGTGTGAAGTTTTTTTTAGAGAAAACAGTTTTAGAAGTTTGATTTCCACTATTGACATTCTGTTATATTTTAAGTGAAATTCTAGATTCTTCTATACGCTTTATTCTTCATCTTCTGAGAAGATTCTTGAAGAAGTTTTGTGCTCTATTTTTCTTGATCATTGAGATTTAGCTTGAAGATTGTGAAGTAACAACTGTGACAGAGTCTAGCTTCAATCTTCCTTGGTAAGATTTAGATCTTGAGCATGTCGATGATGATTTCCTATGTTTGATTGAATATGCTACAGTAGATGTGCTAGCTAAAATCTCTGTTAATCTGTTGAATCTTGATGTCGATTATCATTCAATTGCAATATTTCTTGTTCAATTATAGCCAGATCTACTGGATTTCATGAGCTAATTGAATTACAAGGACGAGAGTTACGTAATATTGTTAATCTGAGATTTGATTTAGACCAAAGATTGCAATTAGGTTTCAGATCTAAGAATAGAGGATCGTAGTACTAGAGATAGACTTCAGATCCATTTTTCTACAGATTGTGCTTATCAGTTGTATAGGTTGTAGTATAGAGATATATACAACTATATAATTGAGATCTGTTAAATTGAATCGAGAGATCTTTTAACAGATCACTGATGATCTAGAAGGTAAATCTGTGATTTAAGATGAAACTTGCATGAGAAGTTAGTTGAAATCAGATCTAGCAAATCAGTTTATTCTTTGTTTAGATCAATTGCAGAATAGAGTACTGACTTGAGTTTTCATTGAATGAATGTCATGAGATATTTTTACTTCACCTCAACTTTATAATTCCATTATTCTCTGATTCTATGATTCATTTTGTATATAAATTCTTTCAGCAATTCAGATTAAATCTTAGTCTCAAATATGCTTCTTAGCTTACAATCCATGTGGAGACGATATCTTAAATACTACATTAGACGTTGATAGGAATTTCGATTGAGTTCTGTAAATATAAATATCAGTCGAGTTTTGTCCCAATTGTATTTTATTTTCATTGATATTATAGATTGGATATGGAATAAGATAAAATGTTTGGATTTCTTAACCGCACACATGTTTTAGTAATTGCATTTTAATTTAATTAATACTATAGAGGTGATATTAAATAAAATAAAATATTTGGATTTTTTAATGACACATATAAACAATATAAAAATTAATACCAATTTTATAAATGACAATTTGGAAGTAATCAAGACTTGCATATAAACCAAATTTAAAAGAAAGAGGAGGCTATGCCAGTAAAAGTACATTTTCCTCCAAAGACGGGTTGATGGAGGTTTTTCTCCCAAGTTAAGGAAACTGTGAAAGGAGTAGGAGCTTAGAGCTTTGGTTTTGATCAGTCTCGCTATATAGATAATACTACTTATTTTTAGTAATAGAAGAAAATATACATGTACAAACAAGTATCTTAATTAAAGGGAGAAAGTTGGGTAGCAATGTAGACGAAGTAGACCTCTTTTATATATATATAGAATAACTATGTTGTATATATAGGCAAAAATGGGCTTGATATCTTTCGGATGTAAAAGAAAATAGGTTATTATTGAATTTCCTTTTTTATTTCATTTTTTACCCTACTTTTTCAAAACAAGTTAGATCCAATTATATAAAATATAAGTATAATCCATTCCGGATATCAATTTATATAAATGACAAAAATACTTTTGAAATTATTGAATTTAATTTAAATTGTTTTTAAATAGGTAGCATGATTGCAAATATAAGGGAAAAAAAATTTAATGTGTAAATAAGTATTAATCAAATGACCATAGAAACATAGACGTAGAATGAAGATATTTTCATATAAGGTTGAAAAACTTTTTGTAAATAGAAAATATCATTTGGAATATAAAAAGTTTTAATAATTGCATTTTAATTTAATTGACATTATAGAAAATAAAAACGGTTTTAATAATTGTATCTAAATTTAATTGATATTATAAAGTAGATATCAAAATAAAATAAAATGTTTGAATTAAATTTTAATTAATATTTTTGAGTAAATATTAAATTAAAAAAAATAATTGGATTTCCTGATGATACATTTATATAAATAATAAAAAAAAATAATACCGATTCTATAAATAGCCAATGAAGTTTGGAATAATTTTATACAATATAGATTATTATTATTATTATTATAATTTTTTTTTTATCATAGTTAATGATTCAAACACATGTTTATCTCTTCAAATGATGAAAACTGAATTTATTAATGAAATGTCTACTATTTGTGAGGGACTTCAATTCACTCATATGCGTATTGTGTTTCATCATCCTCTAGAAAAAGTTGCACATGAAAAACTATAAATTTTTACATTTTACTTGTGAAATTATAAAATTTCATTTTTTTTCATTTATATTTATCCTACAGCATGCTTTGATGAGTATTTATAAATCGTAGGGTTCAAACCAAACTATATGCAACAACTCAAAAAGGTGGGAGGGAAGGAGGCGACACTACTTAAGCTAATTTTCTAAAGATTTTCTAAAACTTTTCGAAAAAATTTTAGAAAAATTTCAAAAAATTTTCGGAAAGTCTTTAAAATTGAAAAGAGGATTGTATTTGGTTAGGGATTTTTCTAAAAAAATAATAATAATTTTATTAATAGAGTTCTCTGAATGAACTGCCGATGTGATATTGAGTTTGACACTCCATCACCCTAATAATATTCGTTTTTTTTTTTTCGAACTTAAGAGTGAACGGGTCTGATGACTTAAATTCAATTTTTTTAAAGTATTTATTTTTTTCAAAAAATATCTAAAATTAAGTGAATTGAATCTAAACCATTTAGATATATTTTTGCACTTAAATCTGGATATAAATCACTTAATTCAATTTTCTAATTGAATTGATGTAAATGTTCTCGAATAACGTGTAATTTGAACTATTCTATTAAATGTTTAACATGTGAATTGATTTTTTAAAATAGATTATCCATTTATAATTCTGATTTAATCATTAATTGTAAATATATGAATTTATTGTATATACATTGCAAATTTCAATAAAAATAATAATGGTTGTTTTTATATATTCTTAAATACACTTCACTTTTTTTTTCTTTTTTAAAATTTATTTTCTATTAAAAAGATGAGTGTAGGTAATTAAATATTTACTTCTTTTATCTTGATTCATGTTTAGGTTATTAAATATTTATTTTGGATTTAAAATAATTGCTCTTGAATCAACATGATTGGATGAACCAAGATTTAAAAAAAAAATTGGGAAAATCAATATATTGTTATTGAGAGTAATACTCTGTTTTTATACAAAGAAGTATGCATGCAAATTGTGTGTTTAAAACTGATTTTAATATCACTTACAACCTTCTACCCTTTCATATTTTATACCCTCAATATAATAAAAAATTATGAAACCCTTTTAATTGCGATGTTCACGTTGTCATCACTATTTGTAAATATCAAACTATCGTATATTGTTGCCCCTTGTCTGCAATATTGAACTGTTGTGTGTTGTTGCTGATGATTTAAGCTTAAATCATTATCTCAACTATCTCATCACCTCCCTTAAGTTGGAGAAGTGTGAATTTGACACAATCCCAACTTGGACATTAAAAACAGAAACAAACAAAGATAGTTAGCATGTCTATGATGTATTTATCTTGATAATCATCCCTTTATCAGACCTGGCTACTTCTAAGTCAAGATAATACTTCATATAGCCTAAGCCGTTTATTGTGAATGTTGCATCCAAGAACTTATTTTCAATAACTATATCACTTCTATTTGAACTATTATTAAAACATCGTCAACATAAACCAAGAGAGCCATAAAATGATCTTTCTTGTTCATGATAAACAAACAAAGATCAGATGTAGACTTCTAAAACTATATTGCAAAAGCTTGGATGTGAATTTGATATTCCATTGTCGACTTGCTTGCTTAAGACCATACAAAGATCTCAAAAGTTTACATACTTGACCAGGTTGTGCTGTAGAATAATCCTCTGGTAGCTTCATCTATACCTTCTCATCAAGATGACCATGCAAAATGCATTGTTTATACCCAACAGATGGATCGACCATTCTTTTGAAGCACTGTGTCCAAGAACAATCGAAAAGTAATGACTTTAGCTATTGGTGAGAAACTATTGGAAAAATCTTTCCCTACAACTTGGTTATAACCTTTTGCTACTAGTTTTGCCTTGTATATGTCTACGGTACCATCAGGAAGCAGTTTGAGTTTATAAACCCATTTTGACCCAATGATCTTTCTGCATGACGGAAGAGATGTTAGTTCCCAAGTATGATTCATCTCTAAAGCCTTTAATTCAGTCTGCATACCATTCATCCATTCCTCATGCTTACAAGCATGTGAGTAATTCATAGGTTCTTGGATAGTGGACAGATTAGCAAGAAATACATTATGTGCTGAAGAGAAAGTACAGAGATCTGTATTAATGACAATAGAGGGCATGATAGAGGATGCTTGTATATTAGATGTCACGTGAGATATAATCATTGAGCCATGCTGAGTTCTAATTTTACTACTTGTTCTAAGGGTCTTGTGATCCGAATGCTTAACAGGAGAAAAAATAGAAGTTGAAGCTGGAATCGACTCGGGAAATTGAATTATAGGATTGCTAGAATTTTGTTGAGATGGTAAATGACCATGACTCTGATCTTCTATATGAGATAAAGATGTTTGTGAGAAATATTGATCAATAAATGACTGATTTAGAATTAGTGCTAGGATGAATGTTATCATCATCTAGGTATTCATCATCACAATAGGATATATTGGTAATGATGTATTTACATAGTCATGGGTTGGGTTTGTTTTTTATGTAAATGGATAAACGTACTCATGGAACTGCACATCACGTGATACTATAATTTTTTCAATGTCAAGAACAAACAATAAGTACCCTTCTTGGCCAGCTGGATACCCTACGAATACAATCTTCTGAGACCTATACTGAAATTTGTCCTTATGTTGTTTGGTAATTGTTGTGTAGCGTAGACATCCAAAAACCTTCATTTTTGAATAATCAGGTTTGGTCCCATACAATATTTCATAATGTGTCTTTTGTTCTAGCATAGCAATAGGTATCCTATTAACTATAAATGTAGCTATCAAGATTGCATTGCCCCAAATTTCATAGGCATATTAAACTAAAACATCATAGCTCTTGTTAATTATAACAAATGCCTATGTTTCCTTTCCACGACCTCATTTTGGGGAGGACTATAAGGAAAAGATATTTGATGATCTATACCATATTTTTTAAATAATTCTTGACAACCACGATAAACAAATTCAGCCCATTGTCAGATCTAAAAATCTTTACATTAGTAGAGTATTGAGTTTTAACTCTAAGAATGATTCCCTCTAGGTATTGTAGTGTTTGGTGTTTATGGCTAAGAAGGTAAGTCCCAGTACACTTACTGTAATCATCAACTTGTGTAAAAAAATATTGAGTCCCAAATATAAATTTATGGTTATAAGGTCCCTACAGATCCACATGAACAAGATCAAATAGGTTCAGTTTTTTAGTTGTACTAAAAGGAAAAGAATTTCTAGTTTGCTTTGAATAAGAACAAATATCATAACAACTCAATGGAATGAAAAAGTTTATATTCAATGCATGAGGATCAACATGCTTGAAAGTAGTGTTTGATATGTTAGCTAGTTGTTTATGCAATAAAAGAGTAGCATGTACATTTTGCTTAAAATTTGAATTGGATTTAGGACAGTATTTATAGGAATCAAAATAAACATCTGCTACTAAAGAAATATCTTGTACAACTTTATTTTTGTCAAAGGTATCAGAAGTTTTTGCATTTAAAATGTAGAGACTATTAATGACTTTCCTAGTGATAATGAACATCTTAGTCTTTAGGTGCTGTAACATCCAATTTGAAGAAGAAAAGAGAAAAGTGGAAGGTTGTGTATTAGTCAACTTATGCACAGACAGGAGGTTGAATTTAAAACAAGACACATATAGTACTTATCTTAATATCAAATATGTGTGAAAGTTGAATATCACCCACAAGAGTTATATCTTTAGAAGTACCATTGGGTAATATTATCTTGTGTGGCTTTGTTGACTATTTAAGATTTATGAATAAAGATATATCTCTACACATATGTGTGCTTACATCACTATTCACAATCCAGGTCCCTATTTCTAACACACAAGGTATAGTAAGTAAATGAAAATAAGAAGTACCTACAAAGTTGCTCATGAAAGCCATTTGTGAATAGTCAACATTAGCCGAAGTTATTTGTCCCTTCACCATTATAAGCAAGCTCTTTAATACTTTCCTGTAGTGCATTAATTGTTGCTGTCATATTTTCATGAGACTGTGATCCTCCATTTATTTTTTATGCTCAATGACTGCAGTAGCAGCTATTAAAGCACCCCTTTCATCTTTTGCTCATTTATACCAATCTTCTGATCTTAGTTTCTAACATATATAGCACTAGAATTGTTAAAATTTGTTCCAGCCAAATTTACTTGAATCTCCTTCTGTATTTCCACCTTTTGCAACATAGAATACACTTTATTGGGACTAGGTAAAGACTCTATTACCGGTATTTGATCTCTGATTATATATAAAACATCATTTAGTCCCATTAAGAAATATAAACTCTATCATCTTCACCTACAGTTTCTTTTTTATAACTTACATACACAATTACTATTACAAGTACAAGCTGGAGTAGGTCTCGATAATGTTAATTCATCCCATAGAACCTTGATCTTGTTATAGTAATCCGACACACTTAAACTACCTTGTTTCTAGGCTCTGATACCATCTTGAATCAATGGACATGATTGGATGAATCAAGATTTACAAAACAAATTTGGGGAAAATCAGTATGTTGTTGTTGAGAATGCTCTATTTTTATATAGAGAAGTACACACACAAACTGTGTGTTTAAAATTGATTTTAATACCAATTACAAACTTTTACCCTTTCATATTCTATACCCTCAATATAATAAAAAAAATTATGGAAACTCCCTCTAATTGTGATGTTCACATTATCTGGAAATATCAAACTGTTGTATATTGTTGCCCCTTCTCTGTAATATTGAACTGCTGTGTGCTGTTACCGGTGAGATATGCTCAAATCATTATCTCAACTATCTCATCAATTGCAAATAATGATTTACTTTTATAAAATTTTAAATTTTATTTAAAATATTTATTATAAATAATTATTAGTAAAATAAAAATAATTTTTATGTAGATTAAATAATTATTATATTTACTATATATTTTTACTATATATTATTATATTTACTATATATTTTTACTTTAAATTTCATACTATAAAAATATCTATAAAGTAATTTATATTTACAAAATAAATTAAAAAATAATTAGTAAATATAACATATAAAGTCAGTATAAATACAATAGAATATATTCTGAGGATAATATGGTAAAATTATAAAGAATCACTTATTTAAAAATAGATAAAATATTAAATACAAAATAAAAAAATATAATTAAATTGATAAAAATTTTAATAGAAATAAATTTTTTTTCCGTTTAGTGCTTAAATTAGATGGTATTAAAACTTAAATTTAAAAAAAAAAAACAACGAAACGAAAACGGACTTTAGTTTCAAATTTCTCCTCAATCAAATATACTTTTATCCGATATGAAATTTTTTTAAATGGTTACTAATTTCGGATTAATCAAATTTCGATTACTATAAGGCTTAAAATAAATGCTCAGATTTTGTGTATAAAAGTTGTACAACAAATGAAATATACATATTTCAACTTATATTTCGGCTTGTATTAATGTGTTAGATTTTTTTTTTTTTCCATCATCAACATGGAATATAGACATCGATGCTATAAAGCTATAAGTAGTAGCGGGAACGACAGGTGGTGAAGGCATCTACTGTGTTTTTCATAAACTATATATTTTTTTTATGTAATTGAAAAAAAAATTATTTCATTATAATATTAGTCTAAATTTATGATTTTTTAATTATTATTTGATAATATTACATCTTTTTATTATTTAAAATTAATTATTTTATTATATTTATTTAAAATTTTTGAGAAGGAATTAAATATAAAATCAAATATTTTATTATTTAAAATTAATATAAATTAATTTATTAAGAAAATAAATTATAATTGACTGACTTAAAAATACTATAACCCACATCAAATTTAAAATCAAATTATAAAAAAAAAATTTCTAAAATCAAAATTTAAAAAACTCAACAAATCATGTGAAACAATTGTATAAAACAAATTAATATATAAGCTCCATTTGAAACCTCCATATATGAAACTAGTGAATAGCCCACATTTGCACAGGGTTTATAAATTTTTATATAAATAATTTTTATATTTTATATGATTTATTAAAATTATTATTATTTTTATTATGTTCTATCTTTCTATTTTATTTAAAAATTTATATTTAATTTGATAAATTTCTAAATTAATTATTTAGAAAGTTATAGATAATATATATATATATATATATTAAATTTCTGACGAAATTTAAAAGCTTTTACAATCAATTTGGACTCTCGATCAACACTTTTTATTTTAGTATTAGGAAAGTGAAAAATGAGAAATAAAATGAAATCTAACCCAAATCGAATGAATTCACTTAATAATAATAATAATATTATGCAAATAATAATAATAATAATATATTATTATTATTATTATTATTATTAATGACACCTTAAAATAAAATTGATTTAATCATTTAAACCAACTATTTATGCAAATGAAATAAATTTATAAACATAAAAATAAATTTTGTAATTGCTTAGTATTATATTTATAACCCTTATTTTATTGATATTGTGTAAATTTATAAACACAAAAATGAATGGCATAAAATATTTACTGCACTTTTTAAAGTATTTATAACCCTATTGTGGTTCCCAATAAATAAATAAATATATAATAATAATAATAATAATAATAATAATAATAATAATAATAAAAGTTATTCTCTAATTATCTAATAATATTTTACTTCTAAAATATAATTTTGGACTGTAATAAGATGTGAAATTTTTTAAATTGTTGTGTATTTTTATATAATTTTAAATAGAATTTAAATAGTTCATTAAATTGTAAAAAAAATTTTAAAAAAAAATCGTGGAAGGATGCGATTTTATTACTGAAAAATAATATAAATATGAATTAGAATATTAAATGGAAGGTGAATGAATTAGGAGTTTAAAAATGAAAAGTATGCTTTAATAGTTGTTAAGGGTCCAAATCAATGTGTTTGGTTTGATGTAATTTACATATTTGTTTTTGAAAGTACATGGGTTGTATAATTTCTTATCATTGATTTAATTATTCTTATGTATTTATACTAGTGAAATTACCGGTATTTTGCGCGAGATAGGAAAGCATATATACATATATTATATGTAAAATAATTAAGGTCTTATATAATTAAATATATTAATAATTAAAATAATTTTTTATTGAAAATTATAAATATATTATTTTTTGATAATTTTAAAATTGTTTATATATATATATATACATATATATATATATATTTTGAAGTATTTTATATAAACATAAAATTATATTAATAAGTATTTGAAATTATTTTTTCGATCTGTTCGAATGCTACTTTTTTGACATAGCAGCCACAATAAAAGTAATATTAATTTATTTATTTTAAAATATGAAAATAATTGAGTATTTATATATTTCTTTTTAAAATATTAACTTGTACATTTTTAATTAAAAAATTTAAAATAGAAACTAATAAATATATTTTTATGATTAATTTAAATAAATATTAATATTATATATATGTAACAATATATTATTCGTGAATTTTATTATTTTTAGAAAAATATATAAATACTATTTGGATTTTAAAAATAATCATCACATCCCTACAACTTAAAATGGGTAAATATAAAAATTTAAAAATTTTTAAAATAATTTCAATCAATTAAATTAATAATATTCAATTGGAATAAAAATAAAAAAATTAAATCATAATTACAATCAATTATAATAAATTATAATTATAATGAATACTAAGAGACATATATTTTACGATAATTTTGGGAAATAGAACAATTATTTATTTTATTTGTCTTTAGATGTTCAAAAGATTTTTTTAAAAGATGACATGTAAAATATGTATAATTTTGTATTTTTTTAAAAAATAATTCACGTAAATATAAAAAAATAATTTCACATTAATTATATATATACTCTATAATATTATTATTTTATATATATATATACTCTATAATTCATTTCATCACTATTATTTGATTATTATTATGTAATGGTATAGGAATGGATTCCACCAATCCATTACTTGTCATGTTGCATGGGTTTATTAACCTAAATGTGAGAAGTGTTCATATTTTTGCCTAAAAATAGAAGATGAAGACAACGAGAGACTTTGTCAATTCACTTGATATCTCTTGAGTTCTCATCTCTCTCTAGTAGTTCCATCTCTAGTAATTTGTAAGTTGTTCTTGTTGTGTTGGTTCTGATTTGATTTCATAACACGTTATCAGCACGAGTATGCTCTCTGGTTGTCGCCCAGACGGATCCTCCAGATCAGAAAGTGATGGTAACGATGTTTTGGTTATATTGAGATGCTGCTGGAATTATATTGAAAAAATTGAGATATTGGTCTGGAACCATAAAAAGAGGAAAATAGAAAATTAGCTGGAATCATAAAAAGAGGAAAATGGAAATTTGGTAGAAAAGAGAAAATGAAGGAATTGGTATAAAAGAGGAAATGAAAAATGAAAAAAATTAATGAAAAGAGAATAATTATTTGAAAAAGAGGATGATATATTTATTTAATTGGAAATATATTTATTGATTAATTGTTTTATTTTTATTTTTATTATTTGTTATGTTTATTTTATTTTTATTTATTATTAATTGTGAATATATTATTTTTTGTAGAAATTCAAGAAAAGAAAAATGTCAGAACTGAAAAAATTGGATTTCCATGCCCTGGAACTTTCTGAAAAAAATTACATAATGTGGATATTGGATTTGAAAGTTCATTTGCAAGCCAGGGAATTGCAAGAAACTAGATGTGAAAATGATGCATCTTCTATCAAACAGAAGGCTCAAGCAATGGAAATTATCAGACATCATATAAATGGGAATTTGAAAACTGAATATATGAATATTGAGGATCCACTGATTTTGTGTAAATCTCTGAAAAATAGATTTGAACGAATGAGAGATATAGATCTTCCAAAGGCTCAACATGAATGGATCCATTTAAGGTTCCAAGATTTTAAAATAGTTAGTGAATATAGTTCTGAGCTCCACCGAATTGCGGCGGTATTAGAATTTTGTGGAGAAAAGAAAACTGAAGGGGAGAAAATTGAAAAAACATTATCCACCTTCCATGCTAATCAAATAACATTACAATCAACGATCAGACAAAATAAAGTTAATACCTTTGGTGAGTTGCTTACCGATCTGACAAGAATGGAAGAACAAAACCAAATATTGTTAAGAAACCATGAGTTACGACCTCATGGTACGATGGCACCACCAGAAATAAACAATAATGTGTATCGGGGTAATGGAAACCCGAATCGTGGTAGGGGTCGTGGTTTTAGACGTGGCGGGGGTCGTGGCCGTAATAACAATAATAGGGGCCGTGGACAAGGCCATGATAACAATACTGGGGGCCGTGGTAGAGGCCGAAATCAAAGAAGAGGTGGAAATCGTTCTCATCCATATAATCGTGGAGATCTGGTCTGGACAAGAGATGGATCCTAGAACCCAAATGAAAATTTTGGAAATAACAATTCCCGAAGTGTGTGCTATAAATGTGGGAGCACTGAACATTTTCTCCGCCAGTGTCGAACTCCACAACATTTGGTAGATTTGTATCAAGCTTCCCAGAAAAGGAAACTGAAAGTTGTTGAAACAAATGCTGCAAATGTGGAGAGTGGAGAAGGAACATCGCAGGGAAATATTTCAAGCTTTCATACCTCGGATTTTTTCAATGATCTAGATATTGAAAATTTCCTGAATAGTGCTGAAAATGTAAACAAAAGTGATGTCTGGAAAAAATATGGAAATGTAAATAGAAGTTATGTAAATATTTTCTGACTATATTTTGAATTTTTTTGTATATATCCATTTTGTAATTAAAGTCAGAAATATCAATAGATATGTTTTCTAATGTAAATATTGTGTTTATTTGAACAGAAAAGATATGGAAGTTCAAGGAAATATTTCAGAAATATGTTTGATTGATAGTGCTACAACTCGTTCTATCCTTCGAGATAAAAAATATTTCCTGAACATATCAGAATATAAGGCTCGAATAAATACCATATCTGGTTCTGCTGATTTAATTGAGAGATATGGAAAAGCTATAATGCTATTAGAAAAGGGAACGAAAATATGTATCCATAATGCATTATATTCGAGTAATTTGAAACGAAATTTGCTGAGTTTTAAAGATATCAGGAAAAATGGATACCATATTGAGACAGTGAATGAACAAAATATGGAGTATTTGTATATTACGTCTATTGTTTTTGGACAGAAAATTGTTCTGGAAAAACTCCATACATTATCATCTGGTTTATATTTTACGAAAATATCTCCAATAGAAGCCTACGCTATAATAAATAAGAAAATAACTGACTCTAAAGTTTTTCAATTATGGCATGATAGACTTGGCCATCTTGGGTCCACGATGATGCGTAGAATTGTTGAGAATTCTAATGGACATCCATTGAACAATTTGAAAATATTGATATCAAAAGATAGTTTTTGTATTGCTTGTACTCAGGGGAAATTGATAGTTAGACCATCCCCATTAAAGATAAATGTTGAGTGTCAATCTTTTTTGGATAGAATTCAAGGGGATATTTGTGGACCAATTCATCCACCAAGTGGGCCATTTAAATATTTTATGGTGTTGATTGACGCATCTACAAGATGGTCACATGTATGTTTATTATCAACACGGAATGTGGCGTTTGCTAAGTTGCTTGCCCAAATAATAAGGTTGAGAGCACAATTTCCAGATTTTCAGATTAAAAATATTTGTTTGGATAATGATGGTGAATTTGCATCAAGGGCGTTTGATGATTATTGCATGTCAATTGGTATAAATTTTGAACATTCGGTACCCCATGTTCATACCTAGAATGGATTAGCAGAATCTTTTATTAAAAGGCTTTAAATGATTGCCCGAACGTTGTTGTTACGAACTCAATTATCGATTTCCGCTTGGGGTCATGCAATATTACATGTAGCCACACTGATACGCCTAAGACCCACTGCATATCATGAATATTCTCCGTTACAGTTGGTAACTGGAAATAAACCAGATATATCTCATTTTAAAACTTTTGGTTGTGCTGTATATGTTTCCATAGCACCCCCTCAAAGAACCAAAATGGGACCACAACGTCATTTGAGAATTTATGTTGGATATAATTCACCATTTATAATTAGATATCTGGAACCCATGACGGGTGATATGTTTACTGCAAGATTTGCAGATTGCCATTTTAATGAAGAATTATTCCCACGACTTGGAAAGGATGAACCTTCTAATGCTGGTAAAAATGAACTCGTTTGGAAAAGTGAAAGGATGCATTATCTAGATCCACGTACTGGTCAAAGTGAAAATGAAGTACGTAGGATAATTCATTTACAAATGGTTGCGAACCGTTTACCAGATAGTTTTGTTGATGCTACTAAAGTTACGAAATCTCATATACCAGCATGTAATGCACCAGCTCGACTGGATGTGCCTATTGAGAAATCAAAACAGATGGTAATTGGTGAGGCATCTGAAATCCAGAGAAAACGTGGTAGACCTGTTGGGTCCAAAGATATTATACCACGAAAACGAAAAGTTAGAGTCGAGAATACTATTGATATAATACCTCCGAAAGATACTAATCAAAATTTACAAATTGTGGAAATTGGAAATCCAACTGAGAGAAAGACATCTGAGGAGGTAAATGTATCTAAGAATGAAGAAATATTCATTAATTATACAAAAGAAATTTGGAACCGTGAAAACTTTGTTGTTGATAATATGTTTTCATATGCAGTAGCTATTGATGTGATGAATGATGATTATGAACCTCAATCCATAAATGATTGTAGGGAATGAAATGACTGGCCAAAATGGAAAGAAGCCATCCAGGCAGAATTAAGTTCATTGAATAAACAGAACGTTTTTGGACCCATTATTGAAACACCAAAAGGTGTTAATTCAGTTGGTTATAAATGGGTATTCGTTCTAAAGCGAAATGAGAAAAATGAAATTGTGAGATATAAAGCCCGATTGGTTGCTCAGGGTTTCTCATAAAGGTCTGGGATTGATTTTGATGAAACGTATTCACCTGTGATGGATACAATTACTTTCCGGTTTTTGATTGGATTGGCCAAAGAAAGGAATCTGGAAATTAGGTTAATGGATGTGGTAACTGCATATCTATACGGTTCCTTAGATACAGAAATCTTCATGAAAGTTCTAGAAGGATTAAAAATTCCTGAAATTAATAAACCTCGAGGGTTGTACTCAGTGAAATTACAAAGGTCACTATATGGATTAAAACAGTCTGGACGAATGTGGTATAATCGTCAGAGTGAATACTTAATTAAAGAAGGGTGCATTAATGATACTATTTGTCCATGTGTGTTCATTAAGAAATCTGGATTTGGATTTGCAATAGTAGCAGTTTATGTTGATGATATGAACTTGATTGGAACCCAAAATGAAATCCAAGAGACTGCTGAGTATTTGAAAAGAGAATTTGAAATGAAAGATTTGGGGAAAACAAAATATTGTCTGGGATTAGAAATTGAACATAGAAATAATGGAATTCTGATCCATCAGAAAGCTTATACAAAAAAGATCTTAAAAAGATTTAATTTGGAAAAATGTCATCCATTAAGCATCCCAATGGTCGTTCGTTCTCTTTATCCCAAAAAGGATCCATTCTGACCCAAAGATGATGATGAAAATGTTTTGGATTCCGAAACACCATACTTGAGCACAATTGGTGCCCTCCTATATTTAGCCCAATGTACGAGACCAGACATTACTTTTGCTGTAAATTTATTGGCTAGATACAGTTCTGCCCCGACTCGTCGTCACTGGAATGGAATTAAACATATTCTCAGATATCTTTGGGGAACTGTTGATTTGTGACTGTTTTATTCAAATTCGGATAATCCTTCTGGGTTGGTCGGTTATGCTGATACCGGTTATCTTTCGGATCCACACAAAGCTCATTCTCAATCTGGATATATTTTTACATATAATAGCACAGCTATCTCCTGGAGATTTATAAAGCAAACTTTGGTTGCTACTTCTTCAAATATGCCGAAATTTTGGCATTACATGAAGCCAGTCGTGAATGTGTCTGGTTGAGATCGTTAATACATCATATCCAGAGTTCATGTGGTATCCCACAAACATTAAACGAACCAACAATTCTTTACGAAGATAACGTTGCTTGTATCGCCCAAGTGAGAGGTGGATACATCAAAAGGGATAGAACGAAGCACATATCTCCCAAATTTTTCTACACCCACGAGCTCCAAGAATCCAGACAAATCAACGTGAAGCAGATTCGATCTTCAAACAATTTGGTTGATTTACTGACGAAGACATTACCAACGTCCACATTCGAAAGGTTGCTTCACGGAATCGGAATGCGAAAACTCTCCAAATTAGGTGATTAATTTATGGGTATTTTCGTCAGGGGGAGTTTTTGTAAATGTCTGGTTTCAACTGTACTCTTTTTTTCTTATCCAGTTTTTGTCCCACTGGGTTTTTCTGGTAAGATTTTTAACGAGGCAGTTAGTTGGTGAAATCCAAGGGGAAGTATTATGTAATGGTATATGAATGGATTCCACCAATCCATTACTTGTCATGTTGCATGGGTTTATTAACCTAAATGTGATAAATATTCATATTTTTGCCTATAAATAGAAAATGAAGGCAATGAAAGACTTTGCTAATTCACTTTATATCTCTTGAGTTCTCCTTTCTCTCTAGTAATTCCATCTCTAGTAATTTGTAAGTTGTTCTTGTTGTGTTGGTTCTGATTTGATTTCATAACAATTATCTTAAAATCATACACTCAATTTTTAAATTATTCAAATTACTTAACTATTTTCCATGATTATTCATATAAAATTATATTTTTTGTTTTATTTTATTTTTAACAATTATTTTAAGATACATCAATATCATATAGTATAATTTACCTTTTCATTTCTAATTACACTTGTTTATTAAGAAATTCAATTTTCCAAAATGTAACGTATATATAAACAATAAAATCTAAATGTACATTATAATTAATAAATACATATTAAATTAAAATAAATATATTTATAGAATGATACCATATATTAAAATAATATTATATTTATTAAATAAAATACATAATACTATAATTTAAAAAATAATATAAATTTACTTTTACAATTTAATAGAATATGAACACACATAATATGGTCGTCACTATATATATATATTTAAAAAATATAATAGAAAAATAAATCAAATATAATAATTTCGTACATAATCGGAAAGAAAACAATCTTAACAATACATAATATGAGTCAACACCTATTTCAACTAAAGTTATAAGTTCTTTCTTTTTTCTCGATATTTGTGTAGCAACCGTTACTCTTCCAAACTCTATCATCTCCAACTCGCAATCCATTAGAAAAACCATCCGTAAAGATGCCGCCAAAATTCGATCCAATTTGGTTGTTCACATCTTTTTTTCATCATAGGTGGTGAGGTTGGAGTCACAAATTCTCTCGATGTTAATATGGATCCACTCAATTTTTCTTCCAAGAGATAAAAAAATAAAAATCGTATTTAAAACTAAATTTGTGAACTTGAGAGGGGAGAATGTGAGGAAATTTTAGGTGAGAGTGATCTCTATTTATAATTTCCATTATGTGGTTAATTAAGGGGAGGAAGAGAAAGATGGATAGGCATATGAATGATAGACGATTAATAGAAATCAATTTTCATTATAACTGCTCATTTAATTTTTATTTTATGTCTTTAATAAAAATGTAAATATTTCATTTATATAGAATTTCGCCATGAATTATTTTTGAATATATTAATTAGATAATGTGTGGGTCATAAGTCATTAAATGAGGAGGAGAGATGAAAAAATAAATAAAATATCATCAAGATTTTACATTCTCCTTAAATCTGGTCAAAATATCACCGAGATTCAAAAATAGCCAAAATCACTATTTTTCTACCCAACGCAGAACTTTTAGCGCGCCATGTCAGTTTTGTGGGGCTCGCTGAGAGTTCCGCTTTATAATACATATAGATTTAAAATAAATAAATGAGATTCGATGTAGCCAGGGCGGATCTAATGTTATCAATGGACAACACTCATGGGCAAATATGTATTGAAAATTATAGAAATGGTAAAAGGCTGTCATTACATCTTTAAGGTTTAGGGTTCGAATCTCATGCACCACAAAAATTCCGGTTTTCAAAATTTTTTTCTTTTTATTTTCAAGGTTTTAAAAGGCGGTAAGGCGGAAGCCTAGGAGTTTTAGGTGTTTTACATTAGACAGTTGAAAATTATATATGTTATTTATATTTATAAAAAGTTATTATATTATTATAATATTATGTCTATAAAATGAATGAAAAATAAATCTGCCTTATTTTAACATAATTAAATATTTTATCAATAGAAAATTTAAAATAAACTTTTTCAGAAAAGTTGATCGTCTGGGACCGCCTAAGACCGTCTAGGCGCCGCCTAAACCGCCTAAGTGTTGCCGCCTATAGTGCCTAGGCGCCGTCTAGGTAGTTGAACACTAAATACAACCACTGAGCCTATTTTTTAGGCGATTCTACGCCACCTAGCGCCTAGGTACCGCCTAGGCGCGATTTTTTACAACACTGCTTATTTCTCCAATTTAATTAAAATTTCAAATTTATTTTTAATTTTTAAGTAAATCTTTATTATTTTTTCTCAATCTAATAAAACTTCATATATATTTTTTTAAAATTTTAATTTCATTTTCATTTTTTTAGTTTATTTTTTAAAATAATACCTTAACTTTTTTTTTCGCGAGGGTTTAAATTTTGGTTTTCAAGTTTTTTTTTCCTTTTCTTCTTTTTATTTTTTAATTTAATCGAAATTCAGATTTTATTTTAAAATTTTTTAATTAAATTTTCATTAATTTTTCATTTAATAAAACTTCATATTTTTAAAATTTTTAATTAAATCTTTATTTTTTTTAATTTTTTTAAAAAATAGTACCTCATTTTTTTTTTAATTCATCAAATGACAATATAATGCGCCGCTTTCAAAATATGAAAACTCGACGTACACAAGTGTCTTAGTTGAAATACTTTTTAATATAATTTCTTTTTATATTATTAACATCGTTTTAGTATTTTTCTGGATCCGCCACTGAATGTAGCCATAGAAAATACTCTTAAAGAAATAAAAATATCATAAAAAAATGTATTGATATAGTCTATTAAATTTAATTATCCATGTTTAATATATATGGTAAGCTTTGTATTTTATTATTCATGTCATTTGGTATTTGTGATTTTTTTTTAAAAATTTTTTTCTTTTTTTTTTATGAATTTATTAATCTACTTGTCCTGATAATGGATTAAATATGTTAATATTTGTTTAATTATTTAACTTTAATAGTGATCTGTGTGATAACTCATATTTCAGAATTCATAATATATATTAAAGGAAAATTATAAAAAAAAAAAAAAGTGAGCCTTTCGAACATTAAGAAATCAAATTAGTTCCAATAATAATAGAATTCAGGATCAACTATCTTAAATTAAAAGTAAGATGAAAATGATTATGGGGTAAACATTTGAAGTCAGCTCAGTTTAGATGAAGATTTAATATGGAGAGGTTTAGAAAATTAGATTTATAATAGTAATGATCTCAATCACTTTAAACTGAACCTTAAATCTTAAATCATAAGCTGAAATCTACCTACAGAGACCATGGTTTCCATTTACAACAGCAGTGTATCAAATCGATTGCTTTAAATTGAACTTCAACCATGGAGAATTTAAGAGCAAGGTAAATTTTAAGGAGTGATGTAACTCATATTTTCAAATCTCGATAAGAATAAGAGGATCAAACCAACTGCCTTAAATTAAATCCAATTGTCAGAGATGAACTGAGACTACAAATGACTATGAAAATAATATGGCGTGAAAAATCCAATCATATGAGACGAAATTAGACTAAAGAATTTTAATAGCAATTGGAGGATCAATCCTCCATCAAATTAAACATCAAACTAAGTGAAAGAGAATAAAAGGTGAAGGAAGAGATATATCTGCCTAAAAATTCTATAATTAACTCAGCAAATTTGAAGGATAGCTTTGAAAATTTAAATTTAAATTTATAAGTATTTGAAAGTTTGATCTATTTAATAAATAAATAAATAAATAAAACACTTTATGAAAACATTAATACAGCTTCTCCATGGAAAACCTGTCTTTTTGAGATAAATATTGCTCAAAAACCATACATTTTTTTCAGAAATGAGAGTTGGTCTCTAGTTACAAGGGAAGTATTGTCCGCAAAGCATATGAATAGAGTAGAGTCTCCAAATAAGCAAAACAATCCTTACAAAGAAACACCACAAAAGCTTAGAAGTAACTTTTCCTGAACCAATATTTTAGTACATATCCACAGCCTTATGACAGTAACACATGACCAAATAATAACAGTCAAAACCCAACCATTTTTTCACCATGCATTTCCCTTAACGAAAAAGATTAGTATTTTGTAAATCCAATTACATGTCCCTATCTGTATTTTGCTTACAAGACTTGTCACATTGGCTCACATTCACCTACACCTAACTCTGCTGTGTCTTGCTACCTTAACAAACTGACACAGACCCTTAAAACCTCAAAAATGTATATAAATTCTTCACCTAATATGCTTAATCTCCAAACCCGGATCAACCAAGATCAAAACAATCACTTCTTTTCGCTTTCGCTAGGCCGAAAATGGCCAGGTTGATTGCTGTGTTTCTGTTTCTTTGTGTCATTTCAGCTGAAGCTGCTATAAAGAAGTACCAATTTGATGTAAGTTATAAACATTACATATAATTCAAACATATACAAAAACAAGAAGGGACACTAATGTTTTTACAATTTTTAACGTTACCAGATTCAAGTGAAGAATGTTAGCAGACTGTGTCATGCCAAGCCTATAGTGACAGTTAACGGGAGATTTCCAGGCCCAACTATATATGTAAGAGAAGGAGACAGAGTTCAAATCAATGTCACAAATCAAGCGCAATATAACATGTCCATTCACTGGCATGGATTGAAGCAGTATCGCAACGGTTGGGCTGATGGACCGGCTTATATAACACAATGTCCAATAAAGACCGGTAGAAGCTATACTTATGATTTCAATGTGACTGGACAAAGAGGGACATTGTGGTGGCATGCACATATTTTGTGGTTGAGAGCTACTGTGTATGGTGCTATTGTCATCATGCCTAAACCTGGTGTTCCGTTTCCTTTTCCGCAGCCGAGCAGAGAAGAGGTTATCATACTAGGTGCGTGTTGAAATCAAATGAATGGAAGACGTTTGGGTTCAGTGTAAATCTTTTTCTGATATGTGAAATGGATTGCAGGTGAATGGTGGCACACTGATGTGGAGAAGCTTGTGAATCAAGGCAATCAAATGGGGTTACCACCAAACATGTCGGATGCACATACAATCAATGGCAAACCAGGACCACTCTTCCCTTGTTCAGAGAAACGTATGTGATGTGAAACATTATCTGAACCAATCTTAACGTTTATTGTATGTATAATGACAATCTGTTTTTGATCAGATACGTTTGCAATGGAAGTGGAATCAGGAAAAACATATCTTCTCAGGATCATCAATGCAGCTCTCAATGATGAACTCTTCTTTGCAATAGCAGGACACACCATGACAGTAGTAGAAGTAGATGCAGTCTATACAAAACCATTTGTAACAAATTCCATTCTCATCGCGCCTGGACAGACCACTAACGTTTTAGTCCAAGCCAATCAGTCTCCTGGAAGATACTTCATGGCTTCTAGAACCTTCATGGACGTTCCAATTCCTGTAGACAACAAGACCGCAACAGCAATCCTACAGTACAAAAACGTTCCTAATTCTATTCTCCCGGTTCTACCTCAGCTTCCAGCTCCCAACGACACACAATTCGCATTAAACTACACCAAAAAGCTCAAAAGTCTCAACACACCTTCATTTCCTGCTAACGTCCCACAAAAGGTTGACAGGAAATTGTTTTACACTATCGGTCTAGGAAAAGACTCTTGCCCAAGTTGTGTCAATGGGACAAGACTTTTGGCTTCTTTGAATAACATCTCCTTTGTAATGCCGAAAACCGCTATTTTGCAAGCTCATTACTTTAACATGACTGGGGTTTATAGAGGTGACTTCCCGGACAAGCCACCTAAACCATTTAATTACACTGGCGCGCCACTTACTGCTAATCTAGGGACATCACACGGGACAAGAGTTAGCAAGATTAAATTCAATTCTACAGTGGAATTAGTGCTTCAGGATACTAATCTGCTCACGGTTGAATCGCACCCTTTTCATCTACATGGATACAACTTCTTTGTTGTTGGTACTGGTGTTGGAAATTTCGATCCTGTGGAAGATCCGAAGAAGTTTAATTTAGTCGACCCTGTTGAGCGAAATACTGTTGGTGTTCCTACAGGTGGATGGACTGCAATTCGGTTCAGAGCTGATAATCCAGGTAAGTATCTGATCACATACAGTCAAATGTGACTAAATGGGTACTATTACTAATCATATGTATGATGTTTCAGGAGTGTGGTTTATGCATTGTCATCTGGAGCTACACACAGGTTGGGGATTGAAAATGGCTTTTGTGGTGGAGGATGGACCTGGACCTGATCAATCTGTTCTACCACCACCTAAGGATCTTCCACCATGTTAAGATGATTTGATTAGTTCATTGTGATCAATTGTTTATATTTGTTGCAAGAGTGGCAAAATTTTATGAAAAAAAAAAAAAAAAAAAAAAGAAGAAAAATGTAAGCTTTTGCTTTCTTTGTTTGATTGTTGTAACCCAGATTGTAATTGTATATGATCTCATCAGCAAATGTATACAGAACATGTTATTTCAAATTCTTTTTAGCTTGTATTTTCACAACTAGTACTATATTTACAACATGGTTAGATTTCATTTCATTGCAAGGACAAAATATACGTACAAAGAATCAGACAAGAATATGCGAATATTTACAATCAGACCACTGAATTTTACACAGGAATAATTCGGTTTCCACTACAAAGTAGACACTACAATGGCGACAGTTTCGATGTCATTCTCTCTACCAGCAACAACTATCAAGACCCGAACTTTACGTCGAGTCAATCGGTGAGTCGCTTCTCGCCACTCACCTGTATCCCTCCTTTCTCAATTTTCAATTTTTACCTAAAAAATTGGAAGCTTTGTGGTTTCAGGAACCCAGGTATGGCTTTTGCGTCGATAAGCAAAGAAGCTACTAGTGTTGGCGTTAGAGTCACGGAGGGAGAAGGCAATCTACCGAAGGTTGTTTTGACGTCTTCTAGTGGTAGGTAGGTTCTCTGGCATTGGTTTTATTCAGTTCAAATTTAGCTTCTTTTTTGGGGGTTTTTTTAGTATGTTGTTTGTGCATTTTGAAATTGCAGTGAAGCTGAGATTTATTTGTTTGGAGGTTGTGTTACATCGTGGAAAGCTGGTTCAAATGGTAAAGATCTGTTGTTTGTGAGACCAGATGCTGTTTTTAATAAGGTGAAGCCTATCAGGTAGGTTCTTTTCATGCTTCGAGTAGCTATGTATTGAGTTGATTAGTCATTTTGATTTGTATGTTGAATCGGGTTATTGTTCTGCTTTTTGGATTTGGAATAGGGATTGATAACTAGGGGATGAATTTTCTGTGGTTTTTTGTGTTTTTGTTTGATTGGATTAGTGGAGGGATTCCACATTGCTTCCCACAGTTTGGACCTGGCGCGATGCAACAGGTATATTCGTCTAACATTTTTTCTACTCTCAATAATACTGGTGTCATCTGCTGTATTGTGTGAGTCACTTTGAATAGATATGAGTTATTGGGTGCTTGTTATTCCTGGTTGCTGCTGTGGCTCTGGAGTATGCTAAATTGTGGGAACTGTTTCTTTGATTGTGGTTATGTGATGGCTTTTGCATTTTTTTAAAGTGAATTTGTTTCGGCTTGAGGATATTTTTAAAGAATTCTGAGATGTTTGTGCAACTCACAGCATGGATTTGCAAGGAATATGGACTGGTCTGTCATAAATTCTGAGAATACAGATGGAAATCCTGCTGTAACTCTAGAGTTAAAGGATGGTCCTTACAGTCGAGCTATGTGGGATTTCAGTTTTCAGGCTCTGTACAAGGTCAGAAATTAATTCATTGTGCTAATGTTATAAGATGGTTGTGCTATATGAGTTTTTGCAGCAATTTCAAAATTATTGATTTGATTTGTCGATCTTTCGGCTATACTTGTATTACACTTTGAGATCTACTGTACACAGATTCACTTCTGGCTTATAGTGCTGTTCAAATGTTTTTTCAGGTCATTCTAAATTCCAAGAGTATCTCTACCCAACTGATCATTACAAATACTGATGATAAGCCATTTTCATTCAGTACTGCTTTACATACATACTTCAGTGTAAGTGGAAAAATAATGCTAAACTGAAGCTACTCCAATTCAGTACATCTTCTTTGTTCAATTCAGATTATTATTTTGTTATAGATATATACAATTTTTCTCATCATGTTTAGTACCCAACAGATGATGAATTTAGTAATGTAGATTTTTTATTTCTCTAATTAATATATCTTAAGTTAGATAGATGAAAGAACAAACTAAATTAGCTAATTTTATCATGTAGGCTTCTGTCACAGGAGCATCTGTGAAAGGATTAAAAGGTTGCAAAACTTTGAATAAAGATCCAGATCCTACCAATCCCATTGAGGGAAAGGAGGAAAGGTGTGTTGTAGCATTAACTTTATATGTACATTCTCTTTGTTGTTAGTGCGAAGTTACTACAAAGGTCTATAATCATGTATGATATCATTTCTAATACTTTTTTACTGTTCCATTGATGAATCAGGGATGTGGTCACTTTTCCTGGATTTGTGGATTGCATCTACCTTGATGCCCCTGGTGAAGTGCATCTTGATAATGGCCTAGGCGACACGATATCTGTTCGCAATACCAAGTATAGATTTAAACATCACTTCACAATTTGTCATCTATTGTGATTTGGGTTCATCTTCTTTACATTCTAGTTCTCCTACTTGCAGTTGGTCAGATGCTGTTCTCTGGAACCCACATCTACAGATGGAAGCTTGCTATAAAGATTTTGTTTGTGTCGAAAATGCTAAGGTGTATAAGCTTTATTCTTTCACTGAAAACTCCTTATTCCTTTTTACTTCTTGTTTCTTGTTAGCTGATCTACTGCTTAACTGAGTATATGTTTATAAAACAATGTCATTGATTTCATTGGATAACATTAGCAAAGAGATTAAGTGCTGCCAAATAGCTTAGTTGCTTTATTTTCCTCTGTTTTTTAAAAAAATTATTTGTTTTTTTTTTTAAATATATATATTTGTTTATGGATTTCCATGGTTGATGCAGATTGGAAATGTCCAGCTAAAGCCCAAGGAATCATGGACTGCTGAGCAACATCTGAGTGTCAGCTGAGTGAAGGCTGCTTCCACATTTCGGGATTATTTTTATTTTTATTTTTATTTTTTCTTATTAATAAGAGCCTTTGGCTCTTTTGTAAGTTACTGAGACAAGAACCTTTGGCCTTTGGAAAGTTACTGAGACCATGATTTGAAGCTGTGTATCAATAATGTAACTCATTGATAATAAATCCATATCAATTGCTGCAATTGCAGGAATATAGATTTCTTTGTTCTCTGTGTGTAACTTCACCAATAATCTCCACAACTACATTTTCCATCTTTGAAAACATGAAACCTTGCTCTATCTCTCATGACTATCTCCCTGTCATAGATCTTGGATATGAGCTTTGTCACCGTGTGACAGTCCTCACAGACGCGAAGATTCTTAATGATCCGAATTGTCACACCTGATTTCATTCTGATAAGCCCGAATGTGATAGCAAGTTTCTCACTGTGTTGACGAAGGGCTGTTTCTTTATCCTCATCGTTGAGATCCAACAGCAGGTTTCCAGTTGCCGGTTTGTATCCTTCTTGTTTGAGTCTCTTTTCAATACTGCTCCACTTGCGGTTTATTTTGTCAATCTGTGGATGAGACCTGTCCCCAGAAACAAATTCATGAGAAATACCATTCACAGTAATTGAACTAAATCCAGGAAGCTTGTAGACTCCTTGGTCAGCCATTTGCCCTCTCACTTCAACTGCTTTATCCCATTCTGCTGCTATGGCATAAATATTCGCCAGGTGAATGTAACGTCCGCTATGATCTGGATCACTTTCTATCAGCATTTTTCCGATCTGTTTACCCAGTTCAAGGTCTCTGTGCATCTGACATGCCTTTAGCAGTGCACCCCAGACGACAGCATTTGGTTGAACAGGCATGGAAACTATCAACTGCTTAGCTTCCTCCAGCAACCCAGCTCGGCCCAGAAGATCAACCATACAACCATAATGCTCCACTGTAGGCTTCAAGTTATAATCTTTCTCCATGCTCAAGAACCATGCTCTCCCTTCATCTACCAGCCCCGCATAACTACAAGCTGCCAAAATCGCAGTGAAAGTGATGGTGTTCGGCTTAATTCCCTTCTCCTGCATTGCTGAAAACCATTTTAGAGCCTCTCTTCCCTGCCCATGAATTGCGAAACCCAAAATCACTGCTGTCCATGCAGAAACACCTTTCTTCTCCATCTGCATAAACACTTTCACTGCCTCCTCCATGTCTCCACATTTTCCATACATATCTACAAGAGCGCAGCCTAGAACTTGGTCGATTTTGATACCAGTTCGTTTTATGTAAGTATGAACCCATCTACCTCGTTCCAAATCTCCCAAATGCGCGCAAGCTGACAGGGAGCTAACAACTGCTACACTGTCAGGCTTGACACCTGAATCCTGCATTTCATAAAATAATTTCAAAGCATCTTTATACATGCCTGCTTCAACATACCCAGAAATCATAGTTGTCCAAGTAACCACATTCTTATCCTTCATAGCTTTAAAGATCTCACAAGCCATATCCATCTCCCCACATGTTATATACCCATCAATCATGGAATTCCATGAGACAACATCACGTTGAGGCATTCTATCGAACAAAAGATGAGAAGCTTTAATGCTTCCCGACACAGCATACAAATGAATCAGTGTGTTCACTGCGAAAACATCTGACCCGAACCCGAATTTCACAACATGGGCATGAACTTGTTGAGTTTCTTTTAATGCAAACGACAGATTAGAGCAGGCCTTGAGCAAAAACGGAAAGGTATACTCATTAGGACAAACAGAATCATCAAGCATTCTTAGATACAAAACTAGAGCTTCCACCGGTTGCGAGCTATTCGCATAGGCTCTTATCAGAGTATTCCACATGAAATTATTAGGCCTATCAATTTCGTCGAACACCTTCTGTGCATAAACCAAACTGTCCGAATCCGCAGTGGAGGAAAAAGCCAGTAGCCTGCTCACTGGAAGAGTCTCAAAGATCTCTCCTTTTTTCAACATATGGGCATGAATTTGCATCAATTCCTCCATGTTTGAACATCTATTGATAAGTGACAGTGTCTGTGAACCATTATTTGTCACTGAAAACTGGTCTTTTGGAGTTGAAAACAAAGAGGTAGACACTGCAATCACTTTCACTGCCATTTTCAACTTCAAAGCCCCTCCCTTTTGGCCTAAAATTGGTCTCTTTTTTTCCCTCATATAGTATCAGATAAGGTTTCTGATAAAACTATCTGATATTTGATAGATAGGGTCACATAAGTCTGATTTTGACTGGTCTTATATTATATATAACATACTACATATATAAAACAAAACAACAAAATGTAGCACAGAATGTAGGGAACTGAAGCTTTATTATATCAGAACTACAAAAATCAATATAGTGAAACTCACTATGGTATGAGAAGTCTAGACATTACTAGTAGTAAAGCAAACAAAAAAATGACAACATGTGTTTATATAGTTTATAGAGTTCTAACCATGGCTAAGTTTCAAGAAATCAACTGAGAAATGTAGCAGACGATTATTATAACCAGCATGACAGCCCAAACACAGTAAAGCCATGACTGTGTATTGTTGGTCTTCAATTGATTGGCATAGTAAAGACTGTTGGTTCCACCACTGATGTAATCACCAGTCTTGATTACATTCTCTTCAATGACATCCAATTTCACACCTTGTGTATCCACAAGCACAGCCATGTCAAGAAAAACTTTGTGTAGCTTTGTTAAACTTCTCTGTATGTCCATCACAGCATCATGTCTCTCTTTGACTCCAACATTGTCGATAGCCTTTTCGAATGTATTGAATTTCCCACCTAATGAAATCGCCATTTCGATCTCTTCCTGACTTGGTTCATCACCTGTGGCATTGTAGTACCTTCTCCTGAGATCTTCCTTGTAATCAAACCAAATCTTTTCACGCAAAGATAGGAAATTGTTCATCAATTCTCTAAGTTCGAGTCTCAAACCATTGGTGATTGATACCCTTGTTCGGTCTACACAACTCCCTTCTTTGAAATCTATTGACATTGTGAAATTCGTGATGTTGGATTTGTCTAGTGCTTCTAGACTTTTTTTAACAGTCTTGGCTTTGCGGAGGACTAAAACCGAGTCTGCTTCCATTCGGTCTCTAAGTCCACGAAGAAGCTTGACACTGTGAGTGGTCTTGGCTCCTTCATTGAGACTCTGAAGATCAAATAAGAGATTGGTGATCTCTTCCATTTCAACCTTGATTGATGCGACTTCTTTGAAGAAGTGTAATAGATTTTGCTCATCTTTTGGGCTGAGTTGGCCTCTTTCAACGTCACGAAGTTCGGATTCAATGTCTTTGCTTGCTTGTTTCTTCAGTTCGACATAATTTAGAAACGATTGTGTCATCAAATCGTTCATCTTTGCAAGAATTTTGCAACAACTCCCTCTGCAATCACATTCAAAGAAACCCGAAAAATCAATAACAAGAAACACTAAACACTTCTAGTTCCAGTACAAGGAAATGTAAACAGAACAGAAAAACGTACCCAAGTTAACTTGTTCTCTGATTGATAACCAACCAAAAACAACGATTCCCAAGTTAGTGAAACTTGAACAATTTCGATAACCTTGAAAATGGGTTTCAAGAAATGTTAATGAAGAGAAACTGATAGACCCCTCTTGCTTTTGCAAACCAGAGATTACCACAAGAATCTGTATTTTCGCTGGTGTTATGATGAGAGACGATGAAAACAAAACAGAGAAAAAGATGATTCAGTGGCGGGGTTTTTATAGAGTAAACGAAAGATCGCAATGGTTCAGATAACCGTCACTTGAAAATTTGATTTTTTTTTTTTTTACTAGTTAGTTAATAAATAGCCGTTAAGATTACAACTACGGGTCTAATTAACCGTTTTGTTTGTTAATGCTGATTGAGAATCAAAACAACTATATTAACTTGAAGGTGTTTACTCATGATAGAAAAACTCATTCTATTAGCATAAAAAGAACATGGTACAGTATGACAACATTGTTGTGGTTACATCTTTTCTCTAGAGATTTATGGTATGTTTAAAGCAAAATCCTTCTTCATGGACTGAAGTGTTATATTCAAGCAGGTTGTGGTTTTTCCAGCTTCTCAGCTTCAAGCTTCCTTAACGTGGTTGAACTTATCTTATCGCCGCTTGATCCTTCGGAAACTAGATCTACAACTTCTATCTGTAAGCAAAACTCAATGTTAAGGCCTTGATCTGGAAACAGTTTATGAGGAATCAAATGGCTTATTAAGGCTGAATCTCAAACCTTTAGCTGTGAAAGGCCTCTGTCAGCTCTCTTCTTATTAACCGAAATGCCTCCAGGTAATGTCTCCTTGCTGTAAGAGAAGTAAGCCGATCAAGTTTGGTTATAATACAAATCCCAACACTTGCATAATAACACTATAAGATATGATCAATCAGTAAAAGAACCTGACAACAACTGCCTCCAGATGTTCATCAACAATAGATGGGCCGTAGGGGTCTGTAATAGGTTCAACCTGCACAACAAGCCCTGGTTTTACAGACTGCAAGTTTTAGCAGAGACAAGAGTCAGCTATAGATAGGAGTGGGAAACATATACACAGCCAAATGTAAATTGACCTAAAAAGGTCCATCCCGAATCACCTCAAAGAACCAAGTCACAAACCAAAATTCATTTCAATACTCTTTCACATACTTGTACTAAATACCTTGATGTAATTTTCCACGTTACGCATCCTTTCATCAATAGGTTGTATTAACTCAGCAAACTGCAGATATGCAAAAGAAATGCAGAATATCAAAATTCTACAACAATTAGAACTTCAAATAGGGATTTGCATATTATAGAAAGTACATAGCTTCACTTCTATTTGATATGCAGAACATCTTATTATCTTCTTCTCATTAAAACAAGGAAAAACAATCATGGAGGCTCACAAATTGAACTCATTGATATCCTATAACACAAACTAGTTTCACTACTCAAAACACTCATAAATCTCCACTACTTTTTTCTCATCAAAATCTATACTTGATCACAACCCAATTCACTAATTGCAATACCCACCCGGAAAAACATCATTAACTAATGAAAAACAACCATAAAACATCAAATAATCATAGACCATATAAGAATAGAAGAGTAACTACACCTGTTTGTTAGTCAACATAGGACCATCACAGACTCCAACAACAATTCGACTCTTTGCTAGCTCTGCTGCTGCCTAGTTTTCCAACCTCAGCAAATTTTTAATCCCATAAATAAATTATTTTAAAAATAGAAAATTCAAAAAAAAAATTACCTTAAGAAAAAGACGATGGCCGTCGTGTAAACGGTCAAAAGTACCACCGAGAACGACGGCAGCGTATGAATCAGCAGGAGAAATTTTGTGATTGATGACAGGTTCCTCCAAAATGACCATTTTCGAAGAATTTGATTTTTTTTCTGGAGACGGTTATGAAAAACTGAGGAAAAAAGAAGAATATTCTGAAAGAGGAGTAGGTAGAGACGAAGAAGCACCTGAGAGAGCTGAGAAGATGATTGATTATATAGGTGGGCTGTGTAGGTGACGACGATAATGAATCTGGACTTGTTTTTGTCTCATTTTCTTTCTAATTTTTTTTCCCCAAAATTCTCAAGTTAGTTGGTGGTCTTTTACTTTTCATGGGAGATCGACTAGTTGCAAGTAGTTGTGTCTTGTTTTTTTAAGTTATAAGGTCGAAACTCATTTTCAAGTTTTTTATTAAGATATTTCGTTTTCAAGCAAAGTTCTGAGGCTTATAATTCGTTAACTAGTTGTTTATTCTTTACATCGACTTGACATTCTTAGATCCCAAGCTAATGGCAATTAATTGATTCATTTCACAGAACAGTTTCTGTCAAAATCAATGAGGTATCCATGGTTTTGTGCATTGTAGAGCATAGAACATGAAACTTGCTAACGAAACAGTGAGGTATTCAACATATGACTGAGAGATCTCATTATTTCAGCAGTGTGTTATTTCCATTACCTATTATCCCCTTTGATCACTGCATAGGGAAGATACAGAGAAGTTTGACAAGTCGATTCTACAGAAGGTGGTATATAGATTTGCAGTATTCATGTCTGTTATACAGCGGCAAAACACACTTTTAAAAACTTTTGTAACTCTGATGTATATATGTCAGGGAAATTCCGATAATGGTCAACATGGGGGGATGACTTGAAGTCGTAAGAGTATACCAATTTTCCCATCTTCCTTTGCTCTTCAATGAAAGACTCTATCGAGTGAGAAGGAACCACCTTATCGCCTGCGCTATAGAGGTAAAGCTGAGGGCAGTTTCGGTTGTTTTTAATAGCAGACACAAGTTGAGTTAACCTCCTGCAAAGAGAATGAAGAAAAGTTTGTCAATTGCTAATGGGGCTTAAGTGAGAAGAGAACAACTTATCAGTATGTACAGAAAATCATTCCATCAGAGGTATGCACTAGACTTACTGATTTATATCAGGCAAACTCAAAAGAAAAGAAAAGATCCTCTCCAAAAGAGAGAGCAGCATTGTTTCGTACATCTGTGCTTCCTCCTTGCCTTGAGCGTTTGCTTCATCTTCTAGTCCATTTCTAGGCTTAATCGCTGGGGTTGTGGAAGAGCTACGTTTCTTCAGAATAGCAGCTCCGAAACCAGCTGCCCAGACCTTTCATAAGTGCAAGGAAACCGTCATATGGTATTCTACTGTTTATGGCTAACGAAAACTAAAAGTTTTTGTCAACTCCGCGGCAAATGAAAACTAGACCATGTAGTTATGCTGTCAGAATAAAATCTCAAAAGAAACTATTCAAAGGAGGTAATGTTAATAAATGAAAGATTAGCAGAGTAATAACATGAACAACAATTGCCAAACATTTCATATAGCAACACAGCAAATGCTACATTCTCATCAGACTATACCCCAAAAATCAAGAAACTCCTATGTAACTCTTTTTTCAATTTGACTTCTTAATCTAATCAAACCTCACCATTTAAACCATGGCCAAGTAAATCTCTACCACATTGCAAGATAACATCAATTCACAACATAAACACCACTAAGGGGTACTTGACAAACAACAAAGACTGAATTCAACAAACCTTAGGATCAAAAACCCCACCAGCACCAGAATCAACAACGCACCCTTTTATCTTCTCCAACAACTCCTGCCTTCCCTGAAACATATCAAGTATAGAGCCATACCTACATAAAACAAAAACACGAATTAAACTAAAACCTAACAATGGACAAAACCATTCAAAGAATTCGATCACCAAGTTCAAACAAATCACACTTACACAAACAAACCGGTGTTGCTAAATGTATGAAAAAGCAAACACCTTTCACGACCATCTTCTTCCTTCTTCAAAACCCACGATGCAATCACATTTCCCAATTCCGAGATTCGCTTCTCCGCTTTTTTCCCAAGATCAAACCACAAGACTTCTCTAACATCAACAACGAACGTAATCGCATTGATCCCTCTGGAGTTGTACCAATCCACGTACCGCTTCAGATGCTTGGTTTTCGCTCCAAGCCAACCGAGTAGAACCACCGTCACCGAGCTGCTTCTGGCGCCAAGACCACCGGCATTGGCGTCGCCGACGATGTGGTTGTTGTAAGCTGGGCTAAATGTGAAATTGGGATCGTTTGAAGCGGGAGGAAGAGGGATTGAGAGGTTAGGTGAGAAATTGGTGGAGAGAGAGAGAAGGAATTTGATTGGATTTTGTGGAGATGTTGGTGGAGGTGGAAGTGATGATGAGTGGATACAAGAGGAGGTGATGGGTTGGTGGAGGAGTTTGGTTTGAAATGGGTAGTTAAGGAAATGTGTCGTTATTGCGGCGGCGGCGGCCGAGGTGGGGGTTGTGGTGGAAGAGGTTGTTCTGATGAAGAGGTGGCGGTTCAGAGACGTGGAGGAGGCAGTGAAGAGCCGCACTGATACTTCCATGGTTCTTTTGTAATTTTAACCAACTTCTGTGTCGACATATTAATATTACAAAAGTGAAAATGCGCTCTAATGTATCTAAAAACATTGGGCCTCAAAACCTTGAAGGCCCAACAGCATCGGCCCAGTTGATACACTACAATCAAAGAGATGGAACTACAAACTCCACTGGAAAAGAAAAACCAAACAAAACTCGTGTCTACAGAATCTGTCTTTGAGGTCTAAAGTAAGCCACAACTATCATCAACATTCAAAATGTACATCAACCACATAAACTCATTTCAACAACGTTAACAGAATATCAACTCCTTTTAACAATTTACAGGCATTATCGATTCTTGAAAATATGACAATGTCTTGTTCATTTGCAGCTTCTTCTTCAATTAGAAGAGGAGTCTTTGAACCAGTATCATCTTCCACAAGGTTCATTGCCCCTGCAAGAATATGTAATCCCAGTAAGTTAAAGGTGTAAATTCCCTCTTGAAATTAGGTGAAAAAGTAGGTATCTTGATTGTGGGTTGTTTGTTTGAAGGAAGCAAGTGTGAAATTAGCAGGAGGGGTTTTGCTTTTAGAGGAATTTTGGCTTCTGGTGCTTCTGTCGTTGGTTCTTCTTTAGTCACTGAACCTACTCAAGGTTTTTTTTTTTTTTTGGTTTGATTTAGTATAATGGGGTGCTTTTTATCTGGTCAACAGGTCTGATTTTCAATTCTGTTATCATGGTTTATTTATGTAGGGATGGTGAGGTTACAATTTAAGCCAGAAGGATATAATTTTTGGACTTGGAGAGGTCACAAGATACACTATGTTGTTCAAGGAGAAGGGTTTCCAGTTGTTCTTATACATGGATTTGGTGCTTCTGCTTTTCATTGGAGGTTAGTTTGTTTTGTTGAAGTATCAAGTGTGTATATAGTTTGAAAAGGAAAATACGAGCATGTCTTCGTATGTCGTTTTTCTATTACTGGTCTATTCATATACTTCAATTCTATGCACCTATTTATATTCATTGCTTGAGATGTGCAATAGTAATGTTTGATTGAATGTGATCAATGATCACATATATCTTGTAGTTTTGTGCTGCTTGAGAAATTTAGCACAATTGTGGTTTCAGGTCATGTTGGAATTTGAAGTTATGGTGAATGAACATCACTTGTAGGAGAATTGCGGTTTATTTCTTTATTAGTCTTGTTGAAGTTGTGACTGTTGTCTGTCTCCAACTCATGTTCAAGTTCTTTGTTCTTCTCATTTGAGCAGGTACAATATCCCTGAGCTAGCTAAAAGATACAAGGTTTATGCCATAGATTTACTAGGCTTTGGTTGGAGTGAGAAAGCAATAATCGAGTATGATGCCATGGTATGGAAGGATCAAATTGTTGATTTCATGAAGGAAATAGTAAAGCAGCCAGCCGTTTTGGTAGGTAACAGGTAATCATCAAGACTAAGTATATATACATATTTTATATAGGTGTTGTTGTTTAATATCCATTTGGTCTCTTGACCTCGAAATGTTTCCAATCATTTGACAAGACTGATCTTTAACTCATATACTCGCATATCATATCAATTCAGCCTTGGAGGGTTTACAGCATTAGTTGCTGCGGCAGCATTACCTGAACAAGTTGCTGGTGTTGCTCTATTGAATTCAGCAGGACAATTTGGTGATGCAAACATGAGAAACAGTCAAACTGAAGAATCAACCTTGCAGAAAGTTTTCCTCAAGCCTTTGAAGGAAATCTTTCAGCGTGTAGTTCTTGGGTTCCTGTTCTGGCAAGCCAAACAACCAGCTCGCATAATTTCTGTCTTAAAAAGTGTAAGTCAATCCCTTGCTATCAACTACTTTTTGTCTAATGTTCACTCAATTAATGCTCATTTATTTACTTCACCTAATGTAGGTTTATATTAATTCATCCAACGTAGACGACTATCTTGTAGAGTCCATTACTCGGCCAGCTGCGGACCCAAATGCTGGTGAAGTCTACTATAGGTAGCAATTTACTCAAGTTCCCTGAAGTTTGTTCTCATTTGAAACTAATTTATCTCATGATTCATTTATTCAAGTTTCCATACTTAAGTGTGATTGATCTTATCTTATGCATGTATATTTTACAGGCTAATGACCCGGTTCATGCTAAATCAAAGCAAGTATACACTTGACAGTGTCTTGAGCGTGTTATCATGTCCATTGTTGCTACTGTGGGGCGACTTGGACCCCTGGGTTGGTCCTGCTAAGGCCAACAGAATCAAAGAATTTTACCCAAAAACGACACTCGTAAACCTCCAGGCCGGTCACTGCCCTCATGATGAAGTCCCGGAGCTTGTCAATGAGGCTTTATTGAATTGGTTATCAACTCTAAAACCAGAAGAGGTACCTATACAAACACTGTAAATCAGTAAAATGGTTGTACAGCTTCACCACACCGAAGTTGCTCTTGTTATTCTACTTGTAACATAACTACAGAGGGAAAAAAATGAAATGAAATGAAAACTTGCCTGTCATGGTCCTGGTCATGACAGCTTGATTCATTGTTGAAAATACACTCTGTCCACACACAACTCTAGACCACCAGATTCAACAAGATTCATATGAATATTACTCGTTCTGCACAAGCAAACAAAATTGTTTTTCTTTACTAAATAAACCGGACAAAACCATGATGCATAAAACAGCCGCCATGCACACAAATCTAAAAGACAATTAAAGTTTCCATAACCAAAGTTTGTAAAGAAGCCAACTACAACGAAACAGGACAAGGACAAAACCTATAAACACCAGACAAAACACCATTCTAGGTGGTGGTGTCGCTGAGCCTAGTTATTACAGGAAACCAATTAAAAAAATAAAAAAAATCTCAGCTGTTACTCGTTTTTACATTAAAAAAGCTCAAAACTTTCTTCTGCCAACATCGTGATTTCAGATGAAACTGCTTTGTAACCATCGTATTCCAGCATCAAAGGCATTTTTGGAACCCATTTATGGCCAAATGTAGTGTCTTAGTCTTTGTAAAATAAGAAAAATGGAGATTTCTTCGAGATACTACAATCATGGAAGCAGAGGGAGGAGTGGATATGAGCCGTCTGATACAGAAACTGATTGGCAAGACAGCCCGTGGAGAGATTTGCCCACTAATCGCAGAGAAGTTAACAATGGTGGGTCTGGTTCGTCTCCTGAAGATGTGTTGAGTCCTAAGAGAACACCGAGATACGCTCACAAGTCACCAATTTTGACCCGGAATAGAAATGTGAGTCCTTTTTCAAAATCTGAGAGGAAAAGACATGTTTCTAATGACAGAGAGAGTTCTATTAGAAAAGGAGGTGGCTTTGTGGGTAATAACAATAATCAGAGTTTTAGATCTGTTTCAGCATCAAGGGTGAGATCTAGAGATGAGAATGTGATTCGGAGGTCACCTATTGTTGGTGGTGGAGAGCTCAATGAACTTGTTGCAAATGTAAAGATTTTATCTTCTAGAGGAGGAGTTGGAGGAGGTCTCAAGAGTGACAAAAATGGTGGTCCTATTTTTGAGAGCACAGATTCAATTTCACCTGGGGATATCTTCTTTTCACATGATGTGGTCCCTAAGATGGGTAGTGTTGGTGTTGGTACTAAAGGCCACTTGTTATATCCAAAACCAGCAACAACGCCAACAATGTTCTTCCAAGCACAATCTTACACCGTTGATGATCTCGATGGTATTGATATAATGAACAATAGGGTACCTACAAGTTCAGGATTGTCATCAAGAGTTACTATGATGTCTTCAAATTCTGCTACTAATGTTAGTAGGAGGAGTATTACTAGTGGTAGCAAGCTCAATTCTGGGAGTCTAATTAGCCGAACAAGTGATGCAACAAGTGTCAAAACAACGGAAAGCATGAGAAGGTTTGTTGAAAATAGGAGGAAAAGCAAAACAGATGCTTGGTTTTCTTGTATGAAATCAGCAAATTGCAGGACAATGAAGTCATCTTCACCCGAAAGATCTTTTGATGAGAATTTGTATATTGAAAAGGCTTATGTAGTGGAGCAATTGAGACCCTTTTGGGCTGATAAGCATCAACCTAGTTCACTGAATGGTTTCATTTGCCACAAACATCAAGCACAGATTCTCAAAAAACTTGTACGTTTATGTTAACTTTTTACCTTTACTTGTCATGACTACTTGTATTCTTGTGTATGACAGCTAACTCTGAAAAATTGTATTTAATAGGTGTCCGAGGTTGATTGTCCCCATGTCTTGTTCAAGGGACCATCTGGTTCTGGGAAAAGGGCACTAGCAATGGCTCTTCTGAATGAAATATTGGGCGATGCTTCTTGGAAAGTATGTTACATGCCACCATATGTGCAACATTATCACTTTCTTCTGTTAGATATTGGTACTTATTTTGAATGAATTAGCTATCTTAATGGACAGTGTTTTGTCATTTTGGCAGGTATCTAATGATATACATTATTTCCCAATTCAGGTATAAATTTCATCAACAAATGCCCACTTTTTAGTTTAAAGTTATCACATTTTTTCACGCACAAAATTATTCAAATCTGTGTGCTAATGAAATATTTAGATTGTAATACTTAATATATTAATTGGAAGATGGTAATATTTGATATAGTGATTCAATTGTGTGATAATTTTTTTTTAGTGTGGGATATATATTTCATATTACCAATTGAATCATGACAGGAAAAAGGGGCTCCACAAATGCAAGTACTTGTTCCATTAACATCCAGTGGTCACCATTTTGAACTCGATGTTAATTCAGAACCAAATTCTAAGCATGCATTGATGGGTTTAGTCAAAGAGATTAGCCATAACCATAATCTCATTCCAGAAGTCAGTCATGTGAATTTCAAATCAGATTATAAAGGTATTACATTTTTTATATAGATTTTAAAATTGTCTAATCTATAAATCTTATCTAACACTCATTTGCTTTCAGTCATAGTTCTCTATGGCGTGGACCGAACAACAGAGAACATCCAACATTTGATAAAATGGATTATGGATTGTTACACAGATGCTTGTAAACTCATACTATGTTGTGAAGATGATACCGGCATCATAGAATCGGTAAAAAACCGCTGCAAAGTTATAACGGTAGATGCTCCTGTAACTCATGAGGTATGTCATACGTTGATGTTGTACTTTTTTGATAATGCAAATGATTGATGATAATGATTCCACGTGATGAGAAATGCATTTGTCATATACTAAGCATCTAGAGTAGTTATTGATAGGAACTTAGTGCTTCAAACAGTTGTGCCTTGTCACTAAATGTGGCCTAAAGTGAAAGTGTCCTTCTGGCTTTGGATGTATGCCCCTAAGGGATTAGATGTCATAAAACATGTGAAGAGTCTTAGTTGAACTGCTTTTGTTCTTTTTCCATGTTATGTCTTTTTCATTAAGCTCCAGTTTATATGTGACTCTCATCCTCACATTAAACATCTTAGATTATGGAGGTTCTTGTTCACATAGCTAGGAAAGAAGACTTTGATCTGCCTATGAGCTTTGCTGCGAAAATTGCTGCTAAATCAAAGCAAAATTTGAGAAAAGCAATCATGGCTCTTGAAGCATGCAAAGCACACAAGTACGACTTATCCTTACTTTTGATAAATTTCTTTACATTTGTAGTCTGTGTAATCATATTTACATTATGTGATATTGTGAAGTTATCCTTTTGTTGATGACCAACCAATTGCTATCGGGTGGGAAGAGGTCTTGGTAGAACTAGCAGCAGATATCCTTAACGATCCATCCACTAAGAGGCAAGTATCTGCTCTCTCTCTAAACAATAGAGTGTCTATATAGTGTTTATAAGTTAGTAGCATTTCATGATTTTTGTAAAGTTGAGAGCTTTTGAATGGATACTGATGAAAATACCACTTTGGTTCATTAATAATTCAGGTTATTCTTCATAAGGGGAAAGATTCAGAACCTACTTGTGGATTTTGTTCACCCCAAGTTGATTCTTTTGGTGATGCTTTATAACTCGGTTTCTATTTATGCTTACTATTATTACTAGATGATCTTTTTTCTAAGACTTCTGTATACCACATGCAGAAACTTGTTGAACAGTTTCTTAAAGGCGTTGAGGCTAGCTTAAAACGGGAAGTATACTACTGGCATGCTTACTATGTAAATCTTATCTGCCCCTCTTTTTTGTATCTTTCTCCGAACAAAACAGTGATCTAACTAAGTCCGTCTTTACCAGGACAAAAGGCTCCCCACAGGAACTACAGCTCTACTGAAACTCGAAGGTAATGTCAATACACCAGAGCAAAATCCTTGTAACTCGAATTTAATTCCATGTGTTGAATAACTCATTTCCTTGTGCAGAATTTGTGGCCAAATTCATGAGCATATACAGAAGAAGTTGCAGCAGCACCAAAGTGCATAATTTACATGGTACTGCTTGAACTTAATCAACTTCTTGAGACAAAATTCAGAAAGCTCCATGCCCTTCAAACATAGTTCATGAATAGGAAAAACATTACTTTTGCCGCGTGCTCTCTATAAGTTTGTCAAATGAGGAAATGGTTAGATTTTCTACAACTATATCGCGTGCATATATGTGCATGAGTGATCTCGACCTCCTATATAGACAAATTTAGTGCTCTCTATCCATCTGTCAAAATTAGATCATCCTTAACATTTGTGCTCTCTATTGTATCTGTCAAATGCGAAATGAGAACAAGTATTACATGTAAATAAAGTGAACTTTGTATAAAGTTTGTTCTGTGTTCAATTCAATACTTATAATTTCTTCATACTCTTGATGAACATGAAACTGATGTTTTGCAGCAGAAGAGTTAGATGAAAGTGTCTATGTTGGCAAGACAAACAAATGTGTTCAATAATTGTGTAGAGATGTGTATGGATAAGCACATGTTTGGTTTTAGTATTTTGAAAAAGTGTTTTGATTTGTATGGTTATAGAAGAGTGAAGACCCACCATCTGATATGTCAAAATTAGAATTGTTCCAGTTCAATGGTTCAATCATGAGGGTTCATGATAAGACAATTCAACAACTCATCAGCATTGCTATATCTAGCTATACACAAACACACTTTGTTACGATGGTTCAAATTTAACTGGAAAACATATCAGTAAACCATAAACTTTAGTCTATCAAAGTCAGTTTATGTACTGTATGAAGTTACTGCTCTGATTAAGACCGATATGGAAGGGAAGTTATTGGTCAAATATCATGAACGTTAAGTGAAATTTGTACAAAAGTAGTGATAAAAACAATTGAGGGACTGTTGAAGAAGCTGAAGATGTGACCAAAACATTACATATAACTGTTTATCAACAAATCATTCAATCAAGTCTTTTACCTCTTATAGACTATTTTTCTCAACATTCTTGATTGTGAAATGAAAGATCCAGCACGCCTGACTAAACCATCCAATCAATTTGAAATGAAAACTTAACATCATTTTCAATGATTAGGTGAAACTTATAATTAAATTGAATATTGATTTAGATTTTGGTGAGAAATGTTAAGATAATGGTGAATAAATAAATTAATAAATAAATGAAAAAAAATTAGACCCTAAAAAGTTTAATATACAATTTTACGTCTGTTTGGAAAAATTTACAAAACTAAACTTTAGTTTTCAATCCCTAAGCCATTTACAGACTGTGAAACGTTCACACGGAATCTGTGAATTGTAAAAATTCAGAGGTATTAAACTTTTAAAAATTTATTTTTGTATATTCTGAAAACATGCCTATAATTGTATTTTAAATTTTAAAAAGTTCATTTAAAAGAATTTTGAAAAAAAAAATATCCTTTAGATTTTTAGGCCTTCAAAAGTTTTAAATATAATTATACGCCAATTTCTAAAATTATACAAATTTAAGGTTTTTAAAAGTGTGAATTCATTCATAGGACAGGTTTCCATTTATACCCTTTTAATTTATAAACTATTTATCAAAGTCGGGATTCCGCAGGGAGTTTCGCATTTCCTACACGAAAGCTGACCGAGAACTCCCTGAGCTGGTGCTCAAAATCTATTTTAATTTAGTGTAAAAAGAAAAAAAAAATCTGTACTCTCAAATATAACCTTGTTGACCGGTTTGTACAGGTTGAACCGGTTGACCGATTTAATCACATCAATTCGTCTTCAACCTCATCACAGCGAATTCTCATTCTTCTTCTCAATCATTCAACCTAAGCAACCTTTTTCTTCTCCAAATCGAAACCTCCATCTTGTTAGTGTTTGTGATCGACGAATTCCTCCAAGTCGATTATTCTCGTCCAATGCTTTCATCAATCGAAATCTGATTCCATCAACAACCATTATTTCCGTCGATTGCTGGGAGGCTCTTATAGTTGCTGCTGAAGTCGTCCACCGCCGAGGAGCTCGTTAATAAATTCTTCGACTGTTGCTGCTAGGTTGTGACAAATCTGAGTGCTGCTGTCATTTTTCAAATCAAAGGTAACCTTTTACAATCAAATTGGGACTGTTTTCGGTTTGTACTATCATTAGAATTTGTTGATGCTGTTATATCGAAAAGTTGGATTTTGATTGTATACATTGATAAGCTGCTGCTGAATTTTATTTTGGTTGATTCTTTATGTTGATTGAAATGAATATTGAATGGTTATTCATGTGCTGATTGGTTTGAAATTGAATACATTGATGAGCTGTCGCTGTTAAATTTTATTTTGGGTGATTCTATATGTTGATTGGAATGATTATTGCAATGGTTATTCATGTGATGATTGGTTTCAAAATTCTTGCACAATGATTATTTGTTGTTGCTGAAATTTGTTTTGGGTGATTATTTATGTTTATTGCAATGGTTATTCATGTAAGTAAGCAATTTTGTAAATTAGGATTTTTGATGAATTTTGGAGGGGTTTTGGTATTAATTAATTTTGTCGATTATGTAGATGAATAGTGATAAAGAAGCACAAGAGATGTTGCACGCTGTTGAATTGACAAAAGCAGATATGATGATTGGATTCAAGTAGCGAAAAGCTTTGATTTTTAATCTTAAATTAGGTTAGTGGCTCTTTTACACATATTAGGATAAAGGAGTGTTGATTTCGGTAGTTTTTAATGTGTTTTACTTATGGGCTCCAAAAGATTTGATTTTTAGTTATGGAGAATTCACATTCTAATATGTTTGTTGACTATATTTGGAAAATGTGTTAACTTGTAAGTGATATTATTGTTGATTTTGGTTGTATATATACAAAAGGATATGGAACAAAGGAAGAACATATCGCACTGATGATATTACAATTGGAACTAAGTTGTTAATTAGAGGACGTAGGGAAGAGAGTTTGTTTGTGGAATGACATATAAATTCACTTTGAGATGGTAGGTTGTAGGAGTCTATTTGAATACTTGAAGAAGTTCTTGCTAATGTGTTATTACTTTGGTTCTCTATTTGAAACTGCAGAGAACACAAGTGATGAGTTAGCTGATTTCAGGTTCTGTTTTGACTTACTCAAATCCAACTGCACTTGAAGGGGAACCTGTACTAATCCTACTTCGTCGTCTATGGGAAGTACTTGTGGGATGGAAAATGTTGATAGATCAGAAGGAAGGCGTTTTAGAGTTATGCACTGCAAAGCATTGTGGCGGCGCGGTTCATACAAGGAAAATATGTTCTGTTTCCGCACCTACTACTGTTCACGAGACAAATGCACACATGTCATCTCACATAGAGTCCGGATTTAAGCACCTGCTACTATGTTTAATTATGTAGTATATTAGTTGTGAATGACAATCACAGACTGTGAACTGTGTTTATTTATGTATTACATGAACTGTGAACTTTGTTTATTTATATATGATTTGTATTTAACTATTAAGCCTATTATCTGGGAACTTTAATATTAGAATTTAAGTTATGTTTAATTATGTATCACAGTACCTGTGAACTACAATCACAGTCTCTGAACTGCGTTTCAGATCACAATTTGTGAATTCCGTTCACTATATACTCATGTGGATGACATGGCATCCCCAAAGGCAAAGATGGGCCTCTTGGTATTAGACATGACATATTATGGGTCTCCACGTCATTGCATAATGTTTTGGCAACTATTGGATATGAGTGCATACCACTCCATCCTTGTATTTGTCTAATTACTCATGTTTTGAGCAACTATTGGATATGGACACAGTACGCTCATATAATCCTCCAACTCATGATTACAATGACCAAGTTCTTGTAAAACATGACTACCACTCATGTATCCTCCCACTCATGATTACAACGTCTAAGTTCATGTGCTCAAATCAGGACTCTTACTGGGGTTTATTATGTCTGCCAACAATGACTACCCAACCTGCTATAGAAACTGTGATCGTTGATCACTATCTGTGTATAAATAGTATTCCAATATCTTGTCAAATAGGATCACAAACTGAGAATAAATATCATAATAATATGAATCTAAAACATGTTCAAATTGTACAAAATATAAATATCATCTTCAGATATTACAATCACAGAGATAAAAAAATAAACAGCATCCTCAAATTAAAAACATGCATAAAGTTCCATAAATAAAATCCTTATAGTGGCAGCCATGCACAATCTCAATCCAATTAGGTTGACATTCCATGCCCATGATTCTTGTAGGTGAGTTTAGAGCCTGCTTCCATTTGTAGGTCAGCTGGGAAAAGAATAAGGTACTTAGGATAGCAGAATTCTTCTTCTGATTGCCATACACCTTCTTCAATATGTATCTAAAAGCATCAATGTCGATCCCGGGGTACCAATAGTTTGATTGCAGGCTCTCAGCTAACATATTGCTGTTAATGAAGTGATGGTCCACATGCTGCCTGAACAAGAACACATGTGAAGGAAAATGGGTTAGCAGTAACATAACTATGATTATAATTCACATTCTATAAATAGGAGTTTATAGACTTATACATACACTATGAATATATATCCTAGACATAATCAGACATTGTAGACCTTATAGAAAAGCGTGTGACAGTAAACAATTCATAAGCATTCTACAGAAAGTGAAAATATCCATTTTACATTATTCACAAACAATAAATGATTGTTCACATTAAAAAAAATACACTTACCAATCACAACAAACAATAGTCACAAAGATTTTACACAAAACTATAGTATTTCACAGCATGTTAAAGTACACAAATCAAACTACCATTGGCAATAAAAATATCACAATTCACAGATACAATTTTCGAGATCACAAGTCAAGAATAAGCACCATCCACGGTTTCCATTCAATCAATTATATAACCACATAGAATTAAGACTGTGAATATTATTCACAGTCTTATGAACTTCGAATACAAATGTCATTTGACATCAACAACTAAAATGCAACAAACAGAAAATATGAACAACAAATTAAATAATAAAAAACCTAAACCCTAGGTAAGACTTTTTTAGTGAATTTACAAAGAAAAATTTGAACAACTAAAAAATACACAACAACACATGCAATATCAAACAACTATACAAAACCAGCAGAAACAAAAAACTACTAGTGAACTCACCTCAGACGCCATTGTAATCTTTGACAACCTAGATTGTGTTCAATCTATAAAATAAAATAAAAAAATTATGATGAAGCAGTGAACATATATCGACCGACAACGACCAAAAGCGACCAAAATCGAAATTGACCTTCTACGACGACGTAACCTCCACGAAGCAGCAACAGAATGTGACGGCCAACTATGGATTTGCATCAACTTCAAAAAATAGAGAAGAGAAGGGATGAGAGTCCACCGGTGGGTTTGCTTTGACAATAGAGGAATTTTGAAACTATTAGTATGTGGGTTTGCTTGTGTTTTCGAATTTGAAAATGTGAGACTGTGTGTGTAACCGAAGGTTTGCTTATATTTTTTAATTGAAGATGAAGTGGTAGGCGAGATGTTGAAGGTTGTGAGAGGTGTTTGTGGTTGGATGAACTAGGCGGTTGGAGAGACACCAATCAGTTAAATTTTTTAACGTTAATAGTATAAGAATGATATTTGTGTACTTTCACCTTTTAATTATATTTGTTTGATATATTTATAACACATAATGGCATATTTGTTATTAAAAATAAATTATAAGGGCAAAATTGGAAGTTAGGCCTATGGGATGAAAACAAACTTTTATAAAGTTTAGAATTGTATAAATTTAAAACAAGGCATATTATTGTGTTTTAAACTTTTCATGGCCCATTTGGAGAAATTTTTACAATATATATATATATATATATATATATCAACAATAAATAAAGTGAAAATTCCTTCAAAAGGGTCATGAAAAGATTAAAATACAATAATAGGCATGAATTGAATTTTATACAAAACTAAACTTTATAAAAGTTTATTTTCATCTCATTGGTTGAGTTTCCACTTCTCCCCTTTCTTTTTAATTTTATTAACAAATATGTCATTTTGTATTTTAAAAATGATAAAGAAATATAATGGAAAAGTGAAATTACCCTAATGCCACTATTTTAAAATAAACGTTGGAATATTTGTTCATTTCGAACTGCCTCATTCCTCCAATCAGAAACTAAAATCATTCGTACACTCTCACCATTTCAAAATAATAATCACATTTAGACTCACATTTTCTTCTTCAGTGTTTCAAATGCAAAAGCAAAAGGAACCCACAAACTCACAACTCTGCTACTCATCTTTTTCTACTTCACTGTTCATTGACACTTCTTCTTCGTTGTTCGTTAATATTACTGCTCGTGCCCAGAGTTATAGTCGTTGCTTCATCGAGATCCCGTCGCCAGCGAAGGTGAGTTTAGGTTTTATTCACGTTTTTCTCGCATTTGGTCACATTTGGTCATTGCTTCTTCTTAACTTTGGTCTTTTTTTTAGAGATTAAAGACACGTTTGATTGAGGGTTGTCGAAGGTCTTATAGCATCTTAGGTGAGTTCGTTGTTAGTTTTTTGTTTCTTATACTTAGTGTGTGTTGGATTGGTATTGCATGTCTTCTGGATGTTGTTGTACAAGTATTCGTTGTACAATTTTGGTTATGTGTTATTCTGTAAATAGTCCTGGTCAGGATTAGATTTTCATTTGGTTTGATATCTAAAGTCGTTAATATTGTCTATTAGTAGTTTTGTATGTTGATGTTAAATGGCATTTGAATTCAAAGTTCACAGTATATGAATACTATTCACAATGTTCATTTTGTTGTTAGCATAAGTTTGGTAAGATACAGGTTAAGCTTAGGTTATACAACTTATAGAATGTAAACTCTAGATTGTACTTTATGTTGAATTGTGAACCGTGAACTATAAATTGTGAACTATGATCTGTTAATTGTGAATTGTGGAATATAAATTATGAATTGTGAACTGCGAATGTGTACTCTTATTTGTGTATTGTAACATGCTTTGAATTTATAGAGTTTACTCTGAAATATGAATTATGTGATTGTCATTTGTTGTGAATTGTGAAGTGTGATTTATTTTGAATTGTGAACTCTGATTTGTTGTGAACTGAGAATTATGACTTTGTCTATACATGACATAATAACTTGAGCTAGAAGTGGGAAGAAAGGTTTGTTGGTGTTATTAAATTTGGAATTTATATGGCGTGGTTGGATCAACTTCTCCTTCAGCTAGTATGATAGCTCTGTACAGCAGAGAATTATGATATTCAACGATGTTTTATTATTATATAGGGATATATGAATGATCAATCTGTAGCTAAGTGTAGTTCCGTGTTTTAAAGTAAAGTTGAACTCCTGCTGTGATTGACCAATAGAGTCAGAACTCAAGTGCAGTGTATTTACTTTTTTGAAACATTTACTAACGGATTAACTATTTTGTTGAGAGTATATTTTCAATTACTTTAGGAACAGAACATACATGAATCGTACATCATCTTTTTTTTCTTATTAAGGATGTAGTAATTATCCATGTATGAGCTTGGTCTCAATTATCGAACATATGGATGAATAATGAACAATTTTAAAACTATAAAGTACAAGTATTGCCACGTGGTAGAATAATGATTCGACAATTGTAATACAAGGAAAAAATATCAACAGTTTCTATTAAAGTGATGGGGACTCCTTTACTTCTCAAATGTTCTTCCCAAATATTTGTTATCAAATCCACAACTACCATTCTTAGAACCAGAACCATCTCTATTTCTCTCAAACTCAACTCAGTTGCTAAGGTATGTATGTATGTTGTATCTACTACTCTTTTTCTACTATCTTATTGTCTCTCAACTGCATTACTCTTGTTGGTCAGATGAGAGACAGTGAAATCAACACTGAAAGTGAGAGTTCAAATGTGAATGCAAAGAAGAAGATATTTGTGGTTGGAGCCACTGGTGTTACTGGAAAAAGAATAGTTGAGCAGCTTCTGACTAAAGATTTTAATGTCAAGGCTAGAGTTCGTGACTTGGATAAGGCTAAAAACAACTTTCTTGAAAGATTACCCAGAACTTCAAATTGCCAATTACTCTTTTAGAAACCTAATATATTTCATATTCAATTGAAAAAGATAAGTAATGGTTTATTATTTTTTTTCTAATCTCAACATGTTTTTTGATTGACGGTTATAAAAAATTGACAGTAAAATTATTGTGATATTTATTAACAATTTGTGAGGAGATTAAAGTATTATTTTTACACTAAAATAAGTGTTGACAGAGTATGGTCATCATTCACACATGCTCTGAAACAGGTCTGTATTTGCCTTTCATGAGCCCATATAAAGCATATGAGGGTATTGTGATTAGAGTTCACAGACTGTGACCCACGCTCATAGTCTGTGAGCAACGATCACAATTTCATCAGTCTGGGTGAGGAGTGAGACTAGGCAATATTACTCAACCCCAATAGCCTTTCTATGGTGAAAAGTTTAACTTTGATTGGAGTCAAGAATTAATGTCATGTCTTGGTTTAGCAAAACATGAGTAAGTAGATAAGTAAGAGGATTAAGTGGTTTGCACAACACATCAAGACTTATCAAAATATTATGAAAATATATCATCATCCAACCTCAATAGTCGTACTGTAAAGTAAAATTTACCTTTCCTGCATATAAAAAATTGACCTAATGACTTAATAGCTCAAAACATGAGCAATAAGACAAGTAAGAGGATTAAGTGACTACCACAAAATATCAAGTCTTATCAAAATATTATCAAATGATATCATTGTCCATATTATGTCATTTAAAGTCGCATGAGGTCCCAAAATGCCTTGAGTGAGCCCATATGAAGCCAATGGGCGCACTATGATTAGTGCTCATAGATAGTGACCCTCACTCACAGTATGTGATCAATGATCACAATTGCTCCAAAGAGGTGGGGAGTCGGGCTTTGCACAATTATTCAACCCCAATAGCCGTAATGAGAAGTAAAATTTACCTTTCTTGCTTATCGAAAATTGACATAATGACTTGGTAGCTCAAAACATGATCAATTAGACAAGTAAATGGATCAAGTGCCTCCACAAAATATCGAGTCCAATCGAAACATTATCAAACGATGTCACATTCCATATTATATTAAGTAATAAGGCCCCTAATTGCCTAAAGTGAGGATGTATGAGGCATATGGGCTCATTGTGATCAGTGGTCACAGACAGTGACACTTGCTCATAGTGTGTGATCGATACTCACAGTTGCTCCAAGGAGGTGGGGATCATGCCAAGAAAGGATTATCCAATCCCAATAGCCGTAATGTGAAGTCAAATTCATGTTTACTATTAGTCCGAAATTGACCTCATGCCTTGATAGTTTAAAACATGAGAATTTAGACAAGTAAGAGGATCAAGTGGTTTTCACAAAATATCGAGTTCAATCAAAACATTATCCAACGATGTCACATTTCATAGTATGTTATATTAAGTCAAATGAGGCCCCTGGCTGCCTTAAGTGTAGTCATATGAGGCATATGGGCTCATTGTGATAAGTGCTCACAAATAGTGACTCTTGCTCACAGTCTGTGATCACTAATCACATTTGCTCCAAAGAGGTGGGAATGCATCCAAGACACGACTATTCAACCCAGTAGCCATAATGTAAATTTAAATTCATATTTATTAATAGTCCAAAATTGACCTCATGCCTTGGTAGCTCAAAACATGAGCATTTAAGACAAATAAGAGGATCAAATGGCTTCCACAAAATATCAAGTCCTATCAAAATATTATCAAACGATGTCACATTCCATATTATGTTATATTAAGTTGTATGAGGCCTCTAATTGCCTAAAGTGAGGTCGTGTAAGGCATATGGGCTCACTGTGATCGGTGCTCACAGACAGTGATCATTGCTCACAGATTGTGATTGACTCTCACACTTGCTTCACAGTTTACAGACTACAATTTTTAACATAATCAATACATTGTATCTCAATTGACGTACATAAATTAATACATGTTGTGATTGTAGTTCAATCTCTGATTATAATAAAATATTTGTAACCACAATTCATAGACTATGATTAATTTCACAGCTTGTCATTACAGTTCACATTTTCCAGATGATATAATACGTAATTAATACTTGCTATGTCAACTAATGTACATAATTTACATAATATTACATTAAATAAATGGTGTACATTCGGCTCTGGGTTATCCAATATGACATTAGATTCTTATTTTACATAAGTCACCATCGTCATTAATAAGCATTCTAATTTTTATACCATCTGGATTCTGACATGCAGCTGTAGACGATCATTCTCTCCTTCTCTACCTTTTTGGAGAAAATCCTATAAATAAATTTCTACAGCATAATTTTTATATCGAAAACCTCAGTCATGAATTCCCCACCAATATATTCACTACCAGTCCACTCGGCATCATAGAATAGAACAACTCTTACATAAGTTGATAGAGTAAGTGTCATTGATTGTCAATAATAATACACAGTCCATCAATTGATAGAGTTGTGCACAATGTTCATAGCCTGTGAACTGATGGATTATGTACTATTGATGACAATGTTATCAGTTCACAGATAGTATGTGAACCAATAACTCTATATTATTTCACAGCTCCGTGAACCAATAACTCTATCACCTAAACAACTTGACACCAAACATTCAATAAATAACCATTGCAATAAACATTCAAATCAACATATAAAATCACCAAAAATAAATTTCAGCAGGCATCCATGTTTAGCAATTAATTACGTTTGATGTATCACCTGAGCAATTAATATGAACATCCATGTTTAACTCTATCACCTGAACAATTTGAAACCAAACAACAACTGGATAACCATTGCAATAAACATATAAATCAACATATAGAATCACCAATAACAAAATTCAGCAGTATCAACTCATCAATTTATGATCAAGACTCAATATTTCAATATAACATCAGCAGAATTATTAACAAATCAAGTTCATATCCAGTTAGGTGTGAATTCAGCCTTAACAAATCAAGTCCACCCATAATGCACCTGAAAATTATTGCTTAAACAACTCCATATCCAAATAGAATTTGTTTATATTGTGATCATTGCTTAAATATTAACAACTCATAATGCACATGTATGCTAGTTTATTATCATTCCTGATTCTTTATATAGTAAACCATAATAGATTGATATATTAAATGACACGGCATAATTAGAATTGACTTGTCAAGACATGTTTAAAATTTGTATCTTCTTGGAAACATTAGACATTGCTTAAATACAAACAACTCTATTTACAACTCTATAAAAGTCCCTATATTCTCTTTATAGTCCTATCTCTTAACCATAATCTCCAGTCTTGAAGGTTCACAATAGGTGGCAGATTGCAATGAAAATTCAATCAACATACAGCAACAGCAACTCATTAATATATACCATCAAAATCCAATTATTTGAGTGGAGCTGTTAATGTTTTCGTCATATCAAAGGTAAACTTTTTATATTTCACTCTGACAATTTGAAATTAAACATCAAATCAATAACCATTGCAATAAACATTCAATCAACATATATTATCGCTAAAAACAAAATACAGCAGTGATAACTCATCAATTTATATAATCAAAATTCAATGTTTCAATATAATAGTAGGTCATTAATTTTAATGTTGTGCTCAAATGAAGAAACTCAACACGACCTAGTAACAGTAACAGTCAAAGAATTCAACAATGACCTCTCCAACAGTCAACGGCTTAAGCGGCAGAAGTTAACAATGGAAATAGTGTTGTCGACCTCCCTTATATTCGACGAAGATAGTGGTTGTTGACGGAATTAGTTTCATGTCGTAGAAGTTATGATTAGGTTATCTTTCATTGATCATAAAAAAGAGGAAGATGGAGGATTTGGTTTGGAGAAAAAGAAAATTGATTAGGTCAAAGTTGGAGAAGAAGAATGTAAATTCGGTTTAGGGAAGCAAAATGTTGAAGATGAATTGGAATAAGAATTTCGTTATGAGAAGAAAATGGTTGAAGATGGTTGATGTTGTCAAAGAACCGGTCCAAACTTTTAACCCGTTAAAGGGTATGTCAGGGAATAAGGTTTTATTTTTTTAAAAAATGACTTAAATTAATTTTTAAATATTTTTTACATTGAAAATGGTATAATTGGAAAACTGGCCTATAGAATAAAAACAAACTTTCATAAAGCTTTTGTTTGTATAATTTTTAAAATGGGCCTATTATTGTATATAAAACTTTTGAAGGCCTAAAAAACTAAAGGACCCACAAATAAATGTGAAAATTCTCCCAAATGGACCACGAAAAGTTTAAAATACAATAATAGGTCCAGTTTGAATTTTATACAAAACTAAACTTTATAAAAGTTTGTTTTCATACCATTGTTCTAACTTCCATTTTTATCCTTTTATTTTAATTTTGTTAACACAAGTGCCATTATGTATTTTAAAACTAAGAAAGAAATATAGTGAAAGGGTGAAATTACTGTGATACCACTCTTTCAAGATAAACACATAAAATTCAACCATACATACACTCACCATTTCATCCAAATTTCAAAATCAAAATCACACTTATACTCACCATTTCTTCTTCTCTGTTTTAAATCCAAAAGCAAAATAAACCCCACCGATTCACACTGACCATTTCTTCTTCTCTGTTTCATATCAAAAAGCAAAATAGAATCCACAGATTCACACTCACTGTTTCTTCTTCTTCTTCACTATTCATCGACACTTATTCTCCACTATTCATCGATGTTGCCGCTGGTGTTCAGAGTTTGGTCACTACTTCGTCGAGAGCACCATCGACGGTGAGTTTTGATTTTGTTCAGGATTTCTTCGCTTGTGGTCACATTTGGTCGCATTTGGTCACTACTTCTTCTTAACTTTTTGCTTTTTTTATTGTTTACAGGTTGAAATTTGCATTTGGTTTGATATTGTCTGATTGTAATGGCGTCTCAACTTGTGCTTCCTTTTGAATTGTGAACCGTGAACTTTGAACTGGGAGTGTGTACTGTAACATGTTGTGAACTTCTAGAATTTGCTGTAAAAACTATACGACTGTCATTTGTTGTGAATTGTGTAGTCTGATTCATTTTGAACTCTTAACTATTATTTGTTGTGAAATGGGAATTGTGACTTTGTGTGAAATGTGATTGTTTGTGAATTGTTTACTATCAATATGTTTGTGAATTGTCAACATAGTGGTGGATGCTCTTGTTGATAGCCAACATAGCATAGAAAATGGTGTTAGATTAGCTGACCAGTTCAAGTGTTTGCCATTCATGCTCCATTGGATTTTATCAGCTGCAAAGTATTATGACCATGTACAAGATGGACCTGTGAAGCCAAGGGGAGTCCATGTTACAGCTATGCAGTTTATTCCTCTGCAGAGTGATTTGTAAGTTGTTATTTATTTTACATAGTTTTTCTAGAGCAAATAATTCCAGTCTAACATGCATAAGGCTCGTCTTCTATAGCCATTCTTGTGGTCCTTATATGTGTTAAATGATGGAAGACATTTATCTTGGTCGCGTTGCATAGTCTATTAGCAAAGACAATAGGTGGTCAAGGATCATTAGGAGTACATTGCAAGCTTTGTGTTTAAAACTTCTACGGCTGAACCTCTATGATTCCAAGCGTGATTGTACTATTTAAACTATATGCATGATTTAACTTTAGGAAAAACTATGGGTATTTATTAGCATTAATTCTGACTATGTTTGGATCATGTTGATGATTATGTTTTGGATATTATAAGGATGCTTTTAAATTGAGAATACTGCAAAATTAATAAATATATATGAATTATGATCAAAATTCACAGTGCTGCAAAATTAATGAGTATAGAGATCCCAATCGCTCTAACCAGGTAGTTCAAAGTGAGCCCATATGAGGCCTATGGGCGCGCTGTGATCAGTGTTTACAGACTGGTGACCCTTGCTCACAGTCTGTGATCACCGATCACAGGTGCTCCAAAGAGGTGAGGAGTCAGCCAAGACACGATTATCAAAACCTAATAGTCATAATGTAAAGTCAAATTTACATATCCTAATAGTCCAAAATTGACCTCATGCCTTGATAGCTCAAAACATCAACATTTTGACAAGTAAGAGGATCAAGTAGCTTCCACAAAATATCAAATCATATCAAAACATTATCAAACGATATCACGGTCCTTATTATCTCATTTAAAGTCAAATAAGGTTCTTTATTACCTTCAATCAGCCCATACAAAGCCTATTAGGGCACTATGATCAGTGCTCATAGACAATGACACTTGCTCACAGTTTGTGATCGACACTCACAATTGATCTTAGAAGGTAGGGATCATGGCAAAACACGATTATCCAACCCCAGGAGCCGTAATGTGAAGTCAAATTCACATTTACTAATAGTCCAAAATTGTCCTCATGCCTTGGTAGCTCAAAACATGAGAATTTAGACAATTAAGAGGATCAAGTGGCTTCCACAAAATATCGAGTCCAATCAAAACATTATCAAATGATGTCACATTCCATATTTTATTATATTAAGTCGAATAAGACCCCTAATTGCCTAAAGTGAGGTTGTATGAGGCATATGGGCTCATTGTGATCAGTGCTCACAGACAATGACACCTGCTCACAATCTGTGATTGAAACTCACTATTCCTTCAAGGAGGTGGGGATCATGCCAAGACACGATTATCCAACCCTAATAGCCGCAATGTTAAGTCAAATTCAAATTTACTAATAGTTCGAAATTGACCTAATGCCTTAGTAGCTCAAAACATGAGCATTTAGATAAGTAAAATGATCAAGTGGCTTCCACAAAATATCAAGTCCTATCAAAATATTATCAAACGATGTCATATTCTATATTATGTCATATTAAGTTAAACGATGCCCCTAATTACCTAAAGTTAGGTCGTCTGAGGCATATAAGCTCACTGTGACCCGTGCTCATAGATAATGACCTATTCTCACAGTCTGTGATCACAGATCATAGTTACTCCAAAGAAGTGCGGATGCATCCAAGACATGATTATCCAACCCCAATAGCCGTAATGTGAAGTTAAATTCATATTTACTAATAGTCTGAAATTGACCTCATGCCTTAGTAGCTCAAAACATGAGCATTTAGACAAGTGAGAGGATCAAGTGGCTTCCACAAAATATTAAGTCCAATCAAAACATTATCAAACGATGTAACATTCCATATTATGTTATATTAAGTTGAATAACGCTCCTAATTGCCTAATGTGAGGCTATATGAGGCATATGGACTCACTGTGATCAGTGCTCACATATAGTGACACTTGCTCACAATCTGTGATCGAAACTCATAGTTCCTCCAAGGAGTTGGGGATCATGCCAAGACATGATTATCCAACCCCAATAGCCGCAATGTGAAGTCAAATTCCCAATTATTAATAGTCTGAAATTGACCTCATGCATTGGTAGCTCAAAACATGAGCATTTAGACAAGTAAAGGATCAAGTGGCTTCCACAAAATATCGAGTCCTATCAAACCACTATCAAATGATGTCTCATTCCATATTATGTTATATTAAGTCAAATGAGGCTCCTGATTACCTAAAGTTAGGTCGTGTGAGGCATATGGGCTCACTGTGATCAATGCTCACAAGTAGTGACCTTTGCTCACAGCCTGTGATCACTGATCATAGTTGCTCCAAAAAGGTAGGGGTGCATCAAAGACACAATTATCCAACCCCTATAACCGTAATGTGAAGTTAAATTCATGTTTACTAATAGTCCGAAATTGACCTCATGCCTTTGTATTTCAAAACATGAGAATTTAGAAAAGTGATAAGATCAAGTGGCTTTAACAAAATATCATGTCCAATCAAAACATTATCAAACGATGTCATATTCCATATTATGTTATATTAAGACGAATAAGGCCCCTGATTGCCTAAAGTGAGGTCGTATGAGGCATATAGGGTCATTATGATAAGTGCTTATAAATAGTGAACCTTGCTCACAGTCTGCGATCGACGCTCACACTTGCTCCACATTTTACAAGTTGTGATTTTGTACATAATCAATACATGGTATCTCAATTGACTTACATAAATTAATACATGCTATGATTACAGTTCAATCTGCAATTATAGTAAAATATTTGTAACCAAAATTTACACACAGTGATTAATTTCGCAACTTGTTATTACATTTCACATTTTACAGATGATATAATATGTAATTAATACCTATTATGTAAACTAATGTACATAATTTACATAATATTATACTAAATAAATGGTGGTACATTTTGCTCTGGGCTATCCAATGTGACACTAGATTATTATTTTACATAAGCCACCATCGCCACTAATAGGAATTCTAATTTTTATGCCATCTGGATTCCGCCACAAAAAATGAAGCTGCAGACGATCATTCTCTCTTTCTCTAGAGCAAATCCTATCAATCAATTGCTGCAGCATAACATTTATATCGAAAATCTTAGCCCTGCTTTCCCCACCAATATATTCAATACCAGTCCACTCGGCGTCGTAGGATAGAACAACTCTTATATTAGTTGATAGAGTAAGGGTCATAGATTGTCAATAACAATACACAATCTATTAGTTGACGAAGTTGTGCACAATGTTCACAGTCTGTGAACTGATGGATTATGTACTATTAATGACAATGAAATCAGTTCATAGACTGTGAATAGTAATTACATATCTGAACTATGTTATTACATAGATATGTGAACCGATAACTTTATGACCTAAACAACTTGAAACCAAACGTCAAATAAATAATCATTGCAATAAAAATTCAAATCAAGATATAAAATCACCAAAAATAAATTTCAGCAGCAGTAGCTCATCAACTTATACAATCAAAACCCAATGTTTCAATATAACAACAGCAACAGTCCACAATTCACAAATATAGTGTTACTACACACAAAAAATGCACAAATTGATTATCAAAAGCTTACCTTTGATATGTGAACAGACTGTGAACTGATAAACTATATTATTGTTGATAGTGTTATTAGTTCATAAACTGTAAATAGAGATCGCAGATATAAACTACTTCAGTTCACAGACTGTGAATTGCTCAAACTATTAACAACAATACACAATCCATCAGTTGACAGAGTTCTGCACAATGTTCATAGTCTGTGAATTGATGGATTATGTACTATTGATAACAATATTATCAGTTCAAAAACTGTGAATAACAACCATTGCAATAAATATACAAATCAACATATAGAATAACAAATAACAAAAATCAACAGCAGCAACTCATCAACTTATAATCAAGACTCAATATATCAATGTAACAGCAGCAGAAACTCATCAATGTTTCAAATTGATTATCAAAAGTTCACATTTGATATTATCACAATAATAGCAGCTCCACGATCTAGCAGCATATTCGTCATGACTTAGCAATAGTCCACAGTATCCAAGACCTCAGATTTGTCATGACGTAGCAGCAAAGGTCGAATGATTTCGTAAATTCCTCCCCAATAGTTGACAACTTCAGCAGCAAAATTGCAGGTTGATTAGGTCGAAGTTGGAGAAGAAGAATCGTGTTGCAAAAGCTGTCGCCAGAATCAATGGATTTCAATGGAATCAAATTCGTGTTGTAGAAGAAGATGGAGGATTTCGTCGGTAATAATGAAGAAGAAGATGAAGGATTCAATTGACTAGGTCGAAGTTAGAGAAGAAGAATAAAGATTCAGTTTTGAGAAGAAGAATGAGGATTGAGATTTAAGCAGAAGAATGACGAAGTTGAAGGTTGAAGTTTTCTGTTCAATCGGACAAGAACTATTTCAAAATCTCCAAACTTGTTGCAGGGTATGTTTGGGAATATTGATTTTGTTTTCCTAAAAGTGAAATAAAAATACATTTTAATTATTTTTTAAATTGAAAATGGTAGAATTGGAAGTTAGGCATATGAGATGAAAATCAACTTTTATAAAGTTTATGTTTGTATACATTTTAAAATGGGCCTATAATTGTATTTAAAACTTTTTAAAGCTTAAAAATCTAAAGGACCCTAAATAAATTGATATATATATATTAGAATATGATATATATATATATATTGCTATTGTTTAATTATTGTTATTATTATTTTGAAATAAATTTGATGTCACGTTCGTAATCTGGGGCTACTCGTCTGCTTAATTTTGAAAATTTTCTTAATTTTTATTTATTTTCACTATAAGGGTAAAATTGGTATTTTTGAATTATGTTGACCTTTCCGGTTTGACCAAATGATTTGACTTAGTTGACTTTTGGGTTTGTTTTTAGAACAAATTAATATTTGAGCGAGTTTTGTAATTATTTTACTAATGGGGTTATTTTTAAATTTATTTATAAACATGTGGGTTTATGGCAATATTTGCCACCCATATAAATATGAAGAGAAACCTTTTTGATTCATTAGTCACACTAACCTAGAAATTGGCTTTCACGTGTTCATCACTTTTCTCTCAAAACCAAAAACATTCCACGGATTTCAAAGCCACGATTTTCAAAGTTTGCAATTGGAGTTTTGTGTTGCCTTGATTTCTTCACATTTAGGTAATAAAATCCTTTCCTTTCTTGTTTTTAATTAACTTTATGTGATTTGGGGATTTTATCTATAATTAGGGTTTGAGGAATTGATGTTGTTCTCTACCAAGTGATTTAGGGATTTTGTTTCTAATAGAATGAGTTTTGAAACCCGTGAAATTGATTTCACGATTTGGGCATATTGGGTTTAAATCGATTTTAGTTGCTTTTTGGGTATAAACCCTAATTCGTTCAATTTGGGAATTTATGAATTATTCTTGATTTGGTGTTGACCAAGTTGGGGATCGTCAACCGGAGTAATTTCGGTGATATTTTGATTAGCGAATAAGGTTAGTAGCCGTGTTTACGCCATCACGTTTGTATGTTTTTGTTTGATTGCTTGTATGAAAATTTGATTAAATTTATATAAGATGAATTCTTATTTGAAATAGCTTATATTGCTGCATTTGATAAACTGCTTGGGAATATTGCTGCCCTATTATTTGATCATGATCGGACATATGAAATTATGTTCATATTCGTTTGCTATCTGTCTGCTATTTGGAAATTGAATCTTGTAATCTGCTAAAGTCCTGTCCTAAGGTTAATACGATAAGACCAGCATGTTGTTAGGGAAACTAGATGTATACATCGATGCGCGAAAGCGTATATGGCCTTGATTGCCAACCATTTTCTGGATGCGACGGCATCATTTCTGGAGCTTGGCTCATTTCTGGATGCGACGACATCATCTCTGGGATCTTTGATCCATCTCCGAGGGTTTAACCCTATCTGTCTGTTTTGTTCCCGATTTTGTTATTAGACTAAGGACAGGCCTGGTAAGTTAAACACCTAATTAATTTGGGTAATCTAAACTCTGTGATAATAATGTACTTCTACATCTGGTTATGTGTTGGATATGTTGTGGTTTGTTTCTGGCTTCTGATAGTTGTTTTCTTTTGGGTTCTAACACTAGGTAGTGTTTATTGTGACTATTAATTGGCTGTAAGTGCTTGGATTAGACCCAACTAAGTAGCTAGACATTGTTTGTCGATCGAAATAACTTGAATTAGGCTTAAAAAGTGCCCAGGGTCCGTAACCGAACTGTTTACCAGATTAGATACCGGATTGTTACTTAAAACTGGAAAAACTGAACGTAGGATGGTCTCTGGACGAACTCCTTACCGAGCTGGTTACCGAATTACAATTTGATCAGACTGGAGATCATTAGATTCACTCTCTGGACGAATTACTTATCGAATAGGTTATCGACTGTAGTTCGGTATGAACCTCCGAAGACTGTTCAACCTCTCTGACCGAACCTTTCACCGAGCTAGGTACCGAATTACAATTCGGCATGTCTGAGAGAATTGAAACTCTCTGACCGAGCTTCATATCGGAATAGAAACCGAACTATCACTTAAACTTTTCTTAGAATCGTATAATTGCTCTCTGACCGTATAGCTTACTGGAATGCCTACCGAACTACAATTCGGTAAGTCTGGTAATGCTCTCTGACCGTATAACTTACCGGACTGTTTACCGAACTACTATTCGGTTACGGTCTTCCCTCTGAAAATAATTTGATAACTGTAAAGTCTTTTTCAGTCGGTAATTGAAATAATCTATAATCATTTATCCTAGATCATTTTAAGGAAATTAATTTTGGGATAACTTGATTTGATAATCAACTTGTTTGCCTTTGTTTGTACCCTTGGTTTGTTAACTAACTTGCATTTGAGTATGACATACTACTATATTAATAAGACGCATTTGTATGTGTTTGTTGAGCATTGGCTTATTAACCAGACATCGATAGTCTGACCCTTCGTTGTTTCTATTTTTGTTTTGTATGTTTTGAACCCTTTTTTGGGAATGGAATTGCTGAGTTTAGACAGTCAGGTGGGATAGCAGGATATCACTAGCATCGAGCATTCACATGGCATCATTTTCGGATTTGGATTTCATATCAATTTACTTTGCTGGATTTAATTCTGAATTTTGAACTCGCTGCACATGTTTTGGATTTGTTTTCAGAGTAATTACACTTGAGATATTTTTATGTAATTGTCTTACATTTGGAACTTGTAGTTCAACTACGCTTTGGTTTAGGATTTATTTCAAACTATTTAATTTCGGATTTATAAGAATTGTCTTTCAGATTTGAATATGATTTGTATCTATTTGTTTAATTGTTTATTTGTATGTTTTGTTATTTTTCTTCCACATATGACATCCGGTCTCTGCGTTCCCTTTCCGTCGGGGCGGGGGTTCGGGTGTTACATTTGAACTATTTATTAATGAATTAACTATGAAACATAAATTGAAAGTAAGTCTCCCAAAAATATTGGATCCAATTTATAAGAAATTCTCGCAAAACAATGAGTTTTCATATTAAACTGACGAGTAATCATCATCAAACTTTTACTAAGGATGAACAACTAAGAGCATCTCCGATAGAACGTGACGTCAGTATATAAAAAAAAAAAGTCGTAAATAATTGTGTGACCTAAATTTATTGTCCGACATGGTATTTTAAAAATAGTTCTACAATTATTGTCGTTGGTAGGTTTTTGAAATTAAATTTTAATTTAATTAAACAACCACAAAAATTAACTTGTACATTAAAATAAAATAAATAAAATTGACACATATTAAAAATATAACTAACATTTTAATAAAAGTTAAACTTAATAATAAATTTAACGTGAAATTAATTACACATCATATAATAATCATTTATAACGGAAAAAGGGAGAAAACCATTCCTGTTATATTTTTGGTCGAGTCGTTACTGTCCATAAGTTGTCACATAACACTGGAAAATACAAATTCAGTTCAAGCTATCGGACGTAGTGCAGTCAATCCAACATTATTCTTAATTGATTGACGCACAAAACTGCACAAACATCACGAAATAAGTTTGATAATTAATTAAAAGATAATACTTTTCTATTTTAAATTTGCAATCTAGCACTAAGTTTTCTTGTACGTGTGAAATTAATATAATATAAAATCATGAAATAAGTTCGATAATTAATTTGATAGATGATTTTTCTATTTTATAATTGTAATAGATGAAATAAGTTTATATTGCTATGGAGATGTTATAAAACCATTAATTTATTGTGGGGGATCATTATTCAATTTTATTGAGTCGAAGATGATAATTTTTATATGTAACTTTTTCACCAGTAGTTTTATTAATTTATTTAGTTGATCATAATTTTTTTTTATAGTTACTTTTAGGGAGATTCCAAAAAAACCACCGAGGTATTGGTTTATTAGTTAAAAAACCTCATCGGTTTGATTTTTGACCAAAAACCTGCTTTCTTTATTTTTCCATCTAAGTTACTGTTCATCCGTCAATGATGAACAGTAATTCAGGGACATTTTGATAATTTTTATATTTATTTTTATTTTAAAATTTAAAAAAAAATCTTTTTTTTTTCTTCCTCTTCTTTCTTTTTCTTTATTTTTTCCTTTTTTTTTTCTCTTCTTCCTTCTTTCTCAGATTTTTTCCTTCTCTTTTCCTTGTTCTTCTTTCTTTTCTTTCTCTTTTCTTCTTTCTTTTCTTTCTCTTTTCTTCTTGTTCTTCTTCTTTCTTTTCTTTTCCCTTCCATACCCATCACCGAACCCCTCCACTGAACCTCATAAATCTTTCAATTTCACATTTTTTTTGTTTGTTGCTATTTGATTAAAGAGATAGGGGGAGAAGAATATAGAAACCCGATCGAACCAACTCCACCTCACCTCTTTCACATTTGTGTTTGGTTGAAGAGAGAGAGGGAGGGAGAAGGAAGAAGAAGAATAGGAGAAGAGAAAGAAGTAGGAGAAAAGAGAAAAAAAATCATGTCTGAGAAAAAGAAGAGAAGGGAAAAAAAGAAAAAAAAAATTAATTTTTTTAATTTATAAAATAAAATATCGGATGAACAGTAACTTGGATGGAAAAACAAAGAAAGCGGGTTTTTGGCGAAAAATCAAACCGATGAGATTTTTTTTGGCTAATAAGCCAATGCCTCGGTGGTTTTTTGGGAATGTCCCTGACTTTTATATTTCTTTTCTAGGGTTTAATATAATATCTTCATTAAACATGAATTCTAAAGATGATAGTTCATCGTCAAGCAGTTCTACACTTTCAATAACCAAAAAATTATTTTGCACAACATGATCATAAAGAGTGAACACCATCAAAGTATTGATCTTGAAGGTTGGTAGCCTTATGGGGATGAAAGAGTTGAAAACGTGGATATTGAGCACGATTATTCTTTCCTTGAATCAAGAATGATCACTCGAATGCAAAGAATTCAAGACAAAAAAAGTACATTCAGATTTGAAGGTTGTCTCATCAGATGTTTATGAAATTTATATGGGGTCAATAATCAACAGAAAACAATCTTTTAGTGATGCTCTTTTAAATAATTTTAAAAAATCATTCATTATTGTGTATAACAAATTTTTGGATACATTATTTCCTACCTCTCCTGTAGATTATTTATTTTGAACTTTCCTTTAATCATATCTACTATAGATAAATTCTCACATACAGTTTTATATTGCTCTAGAAAAATTGAGGTTTCGTATTTCTTCATCAAAGTCTATTATGTTGAGTCTTAATCTAATTACAGGGACCATTAACAATAGCTCTATGCAGTTTGATTGTGTGGTAAAAAAATAGGAAAATGAGAGACTATAACTAGAAATTAAGCTGTCCACTCGTTTATAAAATAAAACCTATCAATCAATCATAAAATCTCAAACAGGGGGTGTGTATTATAGTGATTGATTGTTGATTCTATTAACACGCAACATTACCAAGTGCAAACAAAAAGAACTAATCTTTTGATTCTGTCGAGTACAAAATATTAATCTTTTCTCTGATTTTGGGGTTTTACTGTATTTCTGATAGATGTGACGGTTCACGAAAATTGAGGGAAAATGAACAGTTGAGTATATATAGTCGGAGCACTATTGATAAATTAGACTAAGGTGTGTACGGATCCAAGTTGAAAATGGATCCGAGTCATGAACATGGATTACAAGATTCCATGCATTTATGGGAAATAAAGGTTATACATAAAACTAATACCATCAAGGACATAAACAAAACACATAAGGTATATATACACTCATTTGTATCATGTTACTTTCAGTATTTTAGACAAAAAGTAATTGATATCACGCAATGATGATACATGTTTCTATATTGTCAATATAGAAGTTCGAAACAAAATGCAGAAACTATGTGCACAAAAAACAACACAATCCCATCACTTATTTAAGCTCTATGGTGTACTAATTTAAATGGACAATTGGTTTTCTTTCATATAAAGCTAAATTTATACGCCTATTACCGTACTGTTTAGGTATTTAGTAATCACAAGAGCAATGTTATTAAATACCTGAAAAGAACAAGATGAGAGTGTAGAATGAGTAGCACTAACTCCATTGAGTGGCATAACTATAATTAGCCTCTAAGGCTTAACTAACAGATGCTTACATGAATAACAATCAATCAAAAAATCAAATTCATTGCTAAAACTGAAATATGAGCGAAACAAATACATAAAACTGACCATTGAATTGAGATTAAGTGAACCACTTTTACCTGTAAGTTGATGTTAATAAGAATGGAAAAGACTAGAATATATTTCCACTATCATATCGAGAATGAGACTCAATTATTAAACTTTCTTGAATAGTCTTACCAAGTTGTTCATCTTCCTCCAATTGAGCTTTTGCATGTCTATGTCTTCTTCTTCCTCTAGTTGCGCTATAGCACGTTTTTCATCTTCATCAAGTTGAGATTCCACGTCTGGTTAAGCAACATGTCTTTCATATTCATCAAATTGAGATTTCACATCTGGTTCAGCTACAACGTGTCTTTCACAATCATCAGCTTGAGATTCCACATATGGTTCAGCAACATGCTCATCAACTGAGTCTGAGTCTAATTTAATACATTGTACCTCTTCCTCCTCTGGCTCACTTTCAGCAACTGATTACATATACAGAAACATTGGGGAAAGCTTGCTAAGATCTTGATTCAAAATAAGATGTTGTTGTTCTTTCTTTTAGGCTATTTTCTTCATTTTCATAGTTGTCTTTTTCAATTCTTAAGCATTCTCTTTTATTCAATCTCTTTCTTCATGATTCGCCCTCATAATTCAAGTTACTTCCTGTCTTTCTCTTTTTTAACCTCTAACTCCTCCCGGTGGACAATTATATATTTCCCTAACGTGCTTTATAATGTGTTTAAAGCATTAACCACATTTTTTTTCTTCATTCAACCTCATTTTCTTCTCTTTACAACCTTTTCTTCCTTATGGGCCCACAACTCTGTCAGAATTATCCACTTCAACCGCATTAGAACCTATATTAAATACTGCATCTTTGTCAGAGTTACAATTAACCTTTGTAGAAGGTTGATTTCCCAATTCAGTAGTTGATTTCTATTTCTTTGATTCATTAGTTTGGGTAAGTTCCTTGGTGCACCATTTTGGATTTTCTATCATAATTTTCTAGCAATGTTCAAATTTGAATGGCTCTTTATAATTGTACTCAAATATATGAAGAGTTCCTCTTCTCTACAAAACAAATTCAATAAAGCAATTATAACAGTTAGAATCATAATTAGATAGGACAAGATTCTATCATGATAATATACCAAAAAAAAAATACTATGAAATATTTTTCAAAAGTACATACTATATCTTCTGGGGTTGTTCCGCTTTTTAGACTTCTTTCCAATCTTTCATATACTCCTTGAAATTTATTAACCGCGCATTATATTTTTCCCTAACAACATTGTAAGCTATTAATATTTCGCCCTAAGTTACATTCCACCCATATATTATCCTTCTAAGAATGATAATATATGATCCACATCGTTGTATTTTTTATTATTTCCAACATCAGAATCCACAGAGATGTATAACCATGCCTTTGTCAAAGCAACATCTTCATTTCTCCCCTAAGTTTTAGTAAAATGAGAATTTTAAGAGCTATTTGACTTTTTTGCGGGCTTGGCTTTGGTTCTAAATTCCTTGGATACATTTAACTATTCTATTTCATATGGCATGTTAGAAAAATTCAACAAACCTTGAAAACAAAATCGGGGCTCAGTTTGACTATCAATAGAAGAACTACCTAATGGCATTGTTGGACTAAAGGGATAACTAGGTTTATAGGGTAGGTGGTTTGAAAAATGAGTTGGAATGGAAGGTTGTACTCTAACATAAGCTTGATGGAGCTCATTATTAGATTGTTGAGAAAGTGGAAACTTATTAGATTGTTGTGAATCCATAGAAAAAGAAAAACCTACATTAAAAAATCATAATAAATATACTAACAAAGTAAACAAGTAAAGGTAAGTATATTCTTTCTCATTATTAAAGTTACACAGAAATTGAAAAAAAAAATAATTAGCATCCAAAACATACATATGAATTTTAAGCATACAACATTATAATCCAAAACCATAAACGAGTTAGAGAATCTAAATATAAAAACATTCCTTTCATTATTTATAACACAGATAATTTAACTATTTTTTTATAAACCATTAATTAATGAAAAAACTCCAAAACATAAAACTTACTATACCAATAACAAAGCTCTAAATTTATTATCATAGTTAAAATAAATTTCATAATGAAACAGATATATTTTATACTTACTGGATATACATGAAATAGTATCTCTTTCTTAATTCAAATTACAGTATGAAGAAAGTGAAAGCGTAAATTTGATTAACGATCCTGCAAGTAACAACCTATCTTGACATGAAAAATTAATTGACTTCATTGAGAAGAAAAAAACCCTAATTAATTTAATTATGCATAACAAGAGAAACAACAAAACATATATTACAAAACTTTTTTTTTGTGAAGTTTTTATCAGAAAACTTACCAAAATAATTCACGTCTAGAAAAATTATTGAGATAGGCGCCGAGAAGGATTCTGGAGTATTAGCAATAAATTTGTGATGAAAAGATTGATGAAATACGTGAACGGCAATGGAAAAAAGAAAACGTCAGAGAGAGAGAAGTAGAAGATTCGGCGGGAAAGAAAAAGAAAAATTAAGCGAAAGAGAGAGTATTCAACGGGAAAAAAAATATGTAATACCATCAACAGTTAAGTCAGCATGTCTATTTGAATGTCTAAATTAGAAAGTCTGATTGGCAGTGTCTACAATTAAAATTGCCACATAAACTAGACATCCAAAACAGGCTGGACCATTGGAGCCCTATTTTTTAAAAATTTTTTCCACGATGCTGATATGGCAATGAAGAATTTGTAATTGAACATGCTACTGGAGATGCTCTAATAACTCTTTATAATTAAGAATTATAAGATCATATTCTGAATTATCTGCACTGAACTCTATAGCAAATCCCTTTCCAATCGGTAAAAATGGTGTCCACACCATTTATGTGGGAGATTGCATGAGATTGGAGCAAGCACCAAGTTTTCATACTCTTTGGACTACAACAAATAAGTAAAAAGGCAAATCTTTTAACTCATCAAAAAGCGCCATCAGCAATAAAAGGTGGAACTAACAAACTTCACATGTCCTGCGTACTTGACTCTATCAAAGGAAGTGGCACAACGACTTAAAAATTTCTAAAGTATCTTCGTTGTCATATCTTTAAAGGTAATATCCATAATGTCGCATCAGTAAAATTTTTCTATTTTGAATTTGAATCTATTTCCTAATTGCTTGATTTCTTATTTTGAAATTTTTTTGTTTTTCTAATTTAGTTGATTGTATTCCTTAGTTGGAAATGAAACAAATTAGAAAAATATGTTTGGTGATCACTATAAATAGAGATGTATCGTGAAGAATAAAGTATCTCGTCCCTCTAGGGTGATGATCATTGGATTAGAGTCCTACCTAGAGGGGGTTAGTGATCATTGAGGTTAGGATCTTACCATTAAGGAGATCTCGAGTATGGAGGTTAGGGTCTTGCCTTAAGGAATTTTGAGTATAGAGGTTGGGGCCTCGTCGTAAGGAGATTTCGAGTATGGAGTATGAGGTCTCTCCACTAAGAAGATTTTGAATTGGGTTTGTCTTGTCATATTTTAAGTTATTTTCCTAATAGAAATATTGATTGCTTGTCTAATTTAGAATATGTCTACTAGAGTATGCATGAGAAAGAGTACGATTTTGTATGGAGAGAAAGTTGTCAGAATTATTTTGTAATCTTTTTCTCTATAGTGAAGTCGTTATCTTATGTTACTTAGGCAAATTGCCGAACCATATTAAATATTATGTTGGTTTACGTTGATTGTCTGAATTGAATCGAACTTGAAACTAGGAAGGAAAAGGAATATAATGGAAAATTTCTAACAAATTGTACCAGAGCTTTGGTGGAGGTTTTTTTAAGGCAAGTTTGAAGTAGACACCTTATTTTTAATTAATATCCATGATGTAGATCCGTAAGATAAATTTACTAAAGTTTTTATTAGCAAATTTTTCTTCACAGCTTGAAAGAATTAAATATTTCTCCTTAACTAGTCATTAGATGACGCTAAAATTTGAGTCGAATCTTCTACCTCTATAGTTATAAAATTTAACCATTTGGATCGTGGATTAAAGATTGAAATAAAGAGATATAACATCAATAATTGGGTTCATGGGTTTCGAGATTTGTCCTACACAGTCAGATTGTATGAGGTTGAATTTTAGATATATTGTAGAAAAGATCCCCCCCAACTATCTGAAATGTTGGCAAACATACGAAGGTTAATTTTGGATGATGGAGATTAGGATTTGAGATTTCTAGAAGGAGCGATGTTGGAAAAAATATGACTATTGCGCATTAAAACCATGGTAAAGTATGAAATTAAGATCAAGAACTAAAAATACATGGATTTGATAGTTTCTCATTCGAGGTGAAGAAACATTTTAGATTTGATTGAAAATGAATTGAATGATGGATACATAATTGGATTGATAATGATCAAAGGAAAAATATTCAAAATTTTGAGGTGATTCAAGTCAAGGTGGAGATTTTTTTAGGATTGCCTTGAATTATAACGATTTACATTTATGAAGATTTTCCTATTTTGAGTTTGGATCTATTTTCTAATCGTTTGATTCATTGTTTTGGAAAGATTTAATTTTCCAATTTTGGTTGATTATATTCTTTAGTTGGAAAGAAAAAAAAATTAGGAAAGTATGGTTGGTGATAACTATAAATGTACTTTTCTTGTTATTACGAAAATATCTCGTCCTTCCGGGGTGGTGATCATTGAATTAGGGTTCTACCTAGTGGGGGTAGTGATCATTGGGATAGGGGTCTCACTATTAAGGAGGTTTCGAGTATGGAGGTTGGGGTCTCGCCGTAAGGAGATTTTGAGTATGGAAGTTATGGTCTCACTGTAAGGAGATTTTGAGTATGGAGGTTGGGGTCTCCCTATTAATGAGATTTCGATTTAGGGTAGTCTCATCATGGTTTGAACTGTTCACTTAAAAGAAATATTGATTGATTGTTTGATTTGGAATATGTCTGTTTGAGTATGAATAAGAAATAGAGCAAATTTATATTAAGAGAGAGTTGTCAGATTTTTTCGTAATCTTTTTCTCTATACTAAAATTTGTAATCTTTATACGGATTAGACAATTTGCCAAACCGCATTAAATATTGTATTGGTTTTTGTTTGATTGTCTTGGTTAAATCGAGCTTGGAACTAGGAAGGGAAATGGATAAAACAAAAAATCCTTAATGTAAATGATAACATCGGATTTCATAATCCAACGAATAAAAAATCTCACATCTCTTTAACTCTCATATAATAGAATAAAGAATGATTACGATCCTCTAATTCTCCTCCATAAATGTCATCATACTCGTTCAAATCTATACCGCGTGTTCTCAACCTATCTTTGGTATATAGGAAGAACAACTTATAACATCCTCCAACCAAAACCTTTAACTTTAGGTGAAATTTTCAAAGTCTATCATTTTTTTCAATAATTTCAAGCAACTGCCATCCTCTCTCTACCCCATATTCTCAATCACACTTAATAACTATTTCTAAATGAATAAACACCTTTTTTTTTTTTCAAAATGGCATATCCTCAAAGTCTTGATGCTCTTTTATAACTACACAACAATTTTTTTACCTCCTACAGTACTTTGACTCGGCTCTGAAAAAGAAAAGATAATCATCAGAAGAAAAAAAAAAGTGAAATACTAGGGCATCTTTAACTCGCCCTAAATCCTCGAATATGACCCAAAGCTTAACATTTTTTTAACACGAAAGATATACCTTTAGCATAAATTAAAAATAAGCGTAGAGCAAGAAAATCTATATGTCTAAGATCCCATGAAGTAGCCAACCTCTTCTCATGTTCAAAAGCATCGAATAGCTAACTTCAGTCAAGTAAAGAACCATTCAATGGACTCATTTATTATCCAAGTGTTCTAAGTAAAATTTCTAAAAAAATCCTAATAACGTGTAATCGTAAGTTGTACTTGTGCCCGTTTTATGAGTCACAGAGTCATAATTTGTCCTAAGTATTTTAAATAACTTCACATTCGTATGATATTTTCAACTTTGGACCAAGGTCGAGCCCACATGAATTTGTTATTAAGTACCACGACTTAAAAGACTTCGTACTAATTGAGTTATGTGATGTTTTATATACAAGACATTATTCCCTTATATTATTGATATGATATTGGGTTTGATAACCAACGATCCTTCCCTTCACACGAAGAACCATACATTACGTAGCCCCCGTTAAAATAATTCACCGATCCATCAAATTATCTTACCGTTACTAAATAATGGACCTGTCAACTAACTATGACGAAGGCTTTCGATTATTACATTATAAAGTATTAAATTTGGTTCAATTTTCCATGTCTTTGGTTTCGACTATCCATAAATGCTTAATAAAGTATACCCTATTAGAATAAAAATGTTTAATTATTTGTCATTGCGGTTAAAGTGATTTGTTTCAAATAAATTATATCATTAGAAAATTAAAAGAGTAATGATTATATATATTATTTTAAAATAAAAATTAATTAAATAAATAATTATATTATTTTATATATTTAAATGTAACCTAGCGGGAAGAGTAAATTTAATATAAACTTAACCATAAAAGTAATTTACGAAATTCTTTCTCCAAAATATACACTATAATAATTGGGTTTGAATGAGAGTGAGAACTTATATTATATTATAAATTTATAAATTTAATTGAATTATTTTTATATATTAAATAAATTTAATTTCCATACATACAAATTGATTATTTTCTTGGTAAGTGTAGTGGGCTGGAAATCCAAGCCCAGTTCGGAATTAAAGCCCAGGCTCAGGCCTGCTGATTCCGAGAGATCCAGGTCCAGTAATTCCGCAGCCAGATTTGCACTGATCGAAGGAATACTCTACAGAAGATCCCTCAGCGATCCTTATCAATTATGCTTGGATGAACGCAACGCGAAGAGGGTCTTACAAGAACTTCACAATGGGTAAGCTGGGAACCATTCCGGGGGAAGAAGCCTAGCGTTCAGATGCTTCCGAGCCGGGTATTATTGGCCTACCATGAAGTCAGACGCGAAAGAGCTAGCCAAAAGATGTGAAAGCTGCCAAAGATACGGAAATTTTATCCATGCTCCAGCCGAACTTCTGCACGGAATCTCATCCCCATGGCCTTTCTCTAAGTTGGGAATGGATATTGTAGGACCGCTTCCACCTGCTCACGGGAAAGGTAAAAGGTTCATCCTCCCTGTCATTGATTACTACACCAAGTGGGTAGAAGTCGAAGCATTTACCAACGTCACGGACTTGGCTGTCAGAAACTTCATATGGAAGCACGTTCTCTGCCGATTTGGAATTCCGAATGAAATAGTCACAGACGATGGCTCGCAATTTATATCCAAGATATTTAAAGACTTTTGCATCGCGTGGAATATCAAACTAAACTTCTCTACCCCCAGATATCCGAAAGCGAACGGTCAGGCTGAGGCGACAAACAAAACCCTCATGGCCATTCTCAAGAAGAGATTGGGGAAGCACAAGGGTGCATGGGTCCAAGAGTTACCTGGCGTCCTGTGGTCTTACAGAACAACCCCAAGGGTTCCGACAAGTCAAACTCCTTTCTCTCTAGTTTTTGGAGTTGAAGCAATACTTCCTTCCGACGTAGGATTCGGACAATATCCTCTCCACGATCAGAACCAAGTTATGTTGGACTTTGATCTCGCCACGATTGACGATCTGCGAGAAGGTTTCGAGATAAGAATGGAAAAGTACAAAAAGACCGTCGAAAAAGCTTACAACAAGTCTGTCCGAGCAAGAACTTTTTCCGTGGGGGATTGGGTACTTCGAAAAAACTTCACTACGAACAAATTGGACGAGTCCTGGGAGGGTCCGTATCAAATTACGGAAATAATAGGCAAATGAGCATATCAACTTCAAGATGAAGCCGGCAAAGCAATTCGAAACACATGGAATGCAGCTCACTTGAAGAAATTCCAGTTCTAGATGAACGAAACCCCATGCTCTCCGGGGTCCAGGTTCCGACCTCAGACTATAAATTCTTTACATTTAAATGTTTTTCAATTTTGATTTGCCTTCAGAATCAATTACTGACTTAAGCATCGGAGGGTCCTCAATAAGTTGAGGACCATCCTAACCCTCTTGTCGCTTTACAGTCAGAAGCCAACGTCCGTCCGGACCATTAACCCACTATGGTGGAAAATCAGGTTTTTCTAAAGAACCCTTTCGATATTTACATCGTCAATTTCAATTTTCCTTCCAAATCGATTACTGACTTAAGCATCAGAGGGTCCTCAATATGTTGAGGACCTCCTTCACCCAGTGTTGAAATCTCAGGTAGAACGGAACCAAAGGCAAAACGCCCACACATCCTGGAAAATGAATAACGAATCAAGTTAAGTCCAGTATCCGAGGCATATAAGTCCGTATAACAAAGGTTCTAAATCATGCTCTAACCCCAAAAGTTCTTTTTTTTTTGCGAGGTGTCCGCACCAAAACCCCGAACAAGAGCATGGAAAAACCCTCAAGACGAAGAATCAAACGAAGAAACTGAGCTCAGAATAATAAACGTCTTGAAAATTCCGCTCGGGCACAAAATAAGACCCCACGCAGCACTTCTATTTTACGAATCAACACTTGTAAATAGTCGACCACTAATCATATTGTATACACAAGTCCGAAAGGATAACAAAATCGAAAAGTCCGACAGGACTACTGTAAATTATCGTCTAAAAAGACCAAAGTTGTTACATCCGAAAGGATGATTCTAATTCAGTTATTGAAAACCGAGCATCGACTTGGATCATTTGTTATTTGAAATTCATTTCTGAATGCTTTAATTAAGTTCCGTATACATTCCATTCATTTCCGTTTCAATACCTGTGAACACTCATAGAAAGGATTCGGAAGAAACAGCAAAAAGAATAAATTTCATTTATGCGGAAGAGTGAAGGAAAAGTACATAAAGTAGAGAACAATGCAAAAGGAACTAGACTGCTAAATCATCGAGGACCAGATCCGCCTCAACGTCTTGACTAATGGCAGCAGCTCCTGCAGAAGGATGAGCAACAGAGATCGGCTCCACCTCGACCGCCGTAGATATCTCTTCTTCAGCCCCCTTCTCAGCCTCGGAAACGACCTCATTATCCTTCTGCTCCTCTTTTCCGCCCTCTTCCTCTTCCTGCTCTTCGGCGCCTGGCTCCTCTTCCTTCTCCGATTCACTGTCCTCAGCAGAACTCGGAATCTGGGCAGCAGTTGTCTCGGCCAATTGAAGCCAGTAGTCGAACCTCCTCTCGGCCACAGTCTTGGACAAGGTACCAGCCAAAAATTTCTGGTATACCCTACCCTTTGCCTCAACCTCTGCCTTAGCTTCAACCTGCTTGACCCTACCAACCGCCTCGGCAAGGCTAACCTCCATCTCAGACATCCGGGAGGTTAGGGATTCAATTGTTCCCTTCAACATGGACGCCTCTTCCAAGGCCTTCTTGTTTTTCTCCCTTTCGGCGGCTAGCTCCTTTTCTTTGTCATGAGCTATCAACCTTAAGTTTCCTAGCTGGAAATTGCAGCATCGAGCTTCATCTGGACATCTTCTCTGTCCTTCTTCGAAGAATCCCTATCAGCACGGGCCTTCTTCACGATGGAGACATGTCTGTCCCACTCTTGGTCAAAAGCACGACCTATCTGAACCAGCTGAAAAATAAAAGGAAAGAGATATAATTTTGACTGGAACATACAGAAAATCAAGTGTAGAAACTACCTTATGGCTCACAAAAAGAAGCTCATCAACAAGGTGATTACGACTGTCATAGAGAAATTTTTAATCCTCCTCCAAGACTATCCCCCTCAAAGCATCAAGACCCACCTTCGGCTCCTTAAAAAATGAAGTGCCGGCAGGCACAGTCAAAGTCTGGGTCCTAGACCCGGAATCCTTCTCAATAATTTGGATCTCGGGAGAAGAACCCTTTGTTTCTTAGAGGAGGGGCGTTCGGTGTCTTCCTCCTCCCGACAAGCCCCTTGTCCTTGTTCTTGTTCGGCTTCCAAGCCGACACCGGCGCAACCTTCTCTTTTTCCTTACCCTTGTCATTCCTCGCCTCGGAAGGACCCTCAATGGTAATGCCTTTCGGCCTCTGGTCCATCAGGTACCGGAGAGCTGCGGCTGCTTTCGAACCCTTCTTCTCCTTACTCTTCCGAGGGTTCTGACCATTCATCTTCAGACCTTGGCCTTTCTTTATGGGATCGGGAAGGATGGGAACTAAAAACTGGAGGTCTCTGATCTCCGGATCGAATCGTAAGATCCTCTCGATAACAGCCTCACTGTTAAGTCAGCACGGACAGTTACCCTTTCCTAGTTCCACTGCAAAAAAAAAATATAAACACATAAGTAACATATACAAGCAACAAATGCGCACGAGAAAAAGGAAAAGCCTTTCGAGATCCAGTCCGCTCGGATAAATTCGTACATGGTTCAGGACTCCACCAAGATGGGATATCACCATCTATCTCCTCCCTCCAGTGACCCGAGACAAAGAAGTATCGCACCTTCCATCCTTTGTCAAAGGTAACGGGGTTCAAAAACACACGAGTCTGATCCGAATGAGACTAAAAGTTAACTCAACCCGGATCACCTTTAACCTTTTAAACGGAATATGCGAAATATACATCCGCAACTTCGCAGTGTACCCCTTTCACCTCGGCCATTTCATCAAATGACCGCAATATCCTCATAGTATTGGGGTTGACTTGGCTCGGAGAAATCCGTAGCCGTTTACAAAACTTCTGAAGCATCCCTCCGACGGGGAACCAGAGTCCCATACTTAGTAGAATGGTATACATCGGAGTCCACCCATCCACGACCCAGTCAACTCTCTCATTATTTTCAGGGGCATGGATCTCTACATCATCCGGAATACGATAAGCTTCCCTTATGGCTTCCATTTGTTCCGGACGAATAATTGAAGGACAGTCTTTCTTTTGGATGCCCGGGGGATAAAAAGTTGACGGAAAAACAACCTCACGGTCGGTTACCTCATCCACAACTTCAACTATTATTCCGGCCGGCCTCGGTTGTGCAGAACTTTCCTTTTGAAATTCGGAACGGAGCCTCTCAATAGTTCTCGGACTCAAATCCAAACTGTTAGAACCACCCCTGGATCCGGAAGTAGATGAACTGCTTTTGTCTTCGGGCGGACTCTCGCCCATTATCCTTCGGATCTCTAATTCTGTAGACTCCCTTGACATACCTAATTAGAAAGTTCGACAGTCAGAATAGAGGACTTTTTTGGTTAGCCGGAGAAACCAGGTTTTGGTCCAAAAATCGCCGGAAAGTAACCAAAAAGACCAGAAATCGTGTCACAAACTTCCAGAGGGCCAAGAATTACATTTAGTTTCACAACTCAACCACATTCAACCTCAAGTCCCTTTCTCTTCTCCGACGAACCCAAAATTAAGCACCGAAGATATAAAAGAAAAAACAGTGAGAAAGAGAAAGGGATATTGACAAGCTTTACCTTAATGCGAGTCGAAACAAGTGTTGATAACAACCTGGAAGGAGCACAAACTTTGCTGAAAATCGATCTCTAGGTTTTCAAAGGCAATGTGAGAGAACGAGAGAGTGGAAATGGAATAAGGGAAGCCTACGAGCCTATTTATAGGCGCGGGTAGGTAAAAAGGCGAAGCTTCCTGAAGAAGCCTCCACACGTGTCGGCTTCCCAATGGAGAGTTTCTCCTGATGTGACGCCTATTGACAGCTGGAAAGACTAGTGGATCACCAACAGTTTTGTATTCATCCATCCGCTCGGAACTATCCATACGGATGGATGGGGGAATCTGTAGTGGGCTGGAAATCCAAGCCCGGTTCGGAATCAAAGCCCAGGCCCAAGTCCAGGCCTGCTGATTCTGAGAGACCTAGATCCAGTAATTCCGAGGTTGCTCAATCCTTTCGAGGCCCGTCAACCGAGTAAGCGAGTTGTTGAGGAAATCCCGGATTCTACGGAGATCGTTCCGCGAGAATCTCGTTGGGATCAGGTAACAGCCACCAAAGCCTTTATGAATAGCAGGCTTGACCTTACAAACGGGGACATTCAATTACTTACCGAAACTCTGCTGAAATTGCCACTCAAGCTACTACTATCTCTGATTACACTCCGGTGAACATCAGGCGATTCCGGTGACTTTGCTGATCTCAGTCAACTGAGCCCAGAGCTCACACAGGTGTCTGTCAGCAACCTTCTGAGGTCACTCTTCCGAAAGGAACCATCGACGACAGGGAGTTAAACATTCATTTTGTTCATTTACTTTCTTATTCGATTACAGTTTAGAACTAACTTGAGCGTCGGAGTGCCTACGGCAGATACCACACCGGTGTCTTCAGGTTCGCTCGGACGTATACTATTATTTTGCAGGATATTTTGACATTTGGAATCGGTCTCATATTAAGTCCTAAACCATCCGGTTCAGTCAGTCCGGATCAACTGTAGTTCCGAATGAGTACAGCAAGCACTTACTCAAAAGACATTTGTGCTTACTTTTAATTTTTTCAAAACAAAAAATTAGAACTCCGAAAAAAGTGGAATCGTGATCCAAGAACCAACCACATTTATGACTTCCAACAAAATTCTCACATTTCCAAAGATGACGACGTACCACACATCACATGCCTCACACATCAAATGTAAAGTAAATCCAGCCGGACCGACCTTCCTTTACAAACCACACACTCTCACACCATTTCCATGCCCCTTCACAGTACACTACATCTACATCTACATATGCTGCTTCTTCTTCTTCTCCTGTTCCAACTCTGTTTGGGCCCCGACAACCTTAACTTCAGACTGCGAAGTGTTGGATCCTATCTGTACTGTCGATTGCCTATGATTCTTCCTATTCTTCTTCTCGGAATCTTCCTCTATTTTCTCGTTAAGTATTGGATTAATTAGTAGCCGTTTTCATTGTTCTTAGTTTTATATATGTTCTATTCGTGGTTGTATTGATTGATACGGAGAAACTTCCAGGAGAAGGAACTTCCTTATGAAGCACAACATAATATGTATGAGAAGTTACTGTTGTTAGAAATTAGATACTAATAAAATAGAATTTTATTAAAAGATGGATAGTGTATTTATTTATTTGATGATGATGAAACTCATGTAATTTAGTAAATTAATGAAAACAACAAATTTCAGAGTGAAAGAATGAAAAAGAAATTTTGTTCCTTTTGATTGATGTTTTGTTAAAATATAACCTGAGAAAAATAGAAGAGAAATTTAAGACAGGTTGTTTAAGAGAGTGGTTTCAGTAATATTTTATTATAATTTTATCAATTTTATTCATACTATGGAATGAAAAGTTTAATAAATTATAAGAATAAAATATTTGGACATAACAAAAGACTTTTGAAACTTCCATTTACTAAAAGACTATATAATAAATAAATTTAAAATTAAAAATGCAGCATTCGTAAGTCCAACACAACTCCTTATAAAATTTTCAAAGATGGTAATTCCTTATATTATTTTACTTCCAACATTTCTTTTCACCACGCTATTTAATATTTAATTTTAGTGATAAATATCTTTAATTATACATAATTAAAAATTATAATAATTATATATTTAAAAAATAAATATTAAAACGGAAATTATATTTTTTTAATATATAAAGAATTAATTGATAAATAGTATTTACTATACTAATGTTCCAATTAAATTAACGTGGAGAAAGTAGTAGCTAGTCTTTCCACTCAGTGTGGAGTTCGAGAGAGTTGTTATGAATGAAGGAAAGATGACTGTTAAGTGGACGACGTCAAGTGGAGGGTTTTGGTTGCTGGTCACCTTCGTCTCATCGGCTCAATTCCATCTTGGACACCGTTGTTATTCAAATCCCTTTTCAATAATTGCCTAAATAAATAAGTGAAAATTCTTTATAAATATATACATTATAAACAAATTGTAGATGACCTTTTTACTTCACTAACTATCTCAATACCTCTTTATAGGTATAATTTTGTTGCAATTTGCCATTTAAAAATGGTATGGTAATTTAATGTGCGATGAGATTATCACATACCATTACTATTATACGACAAACTCACATTTACGTGAAATTACTAACTGAAATAAAATTACAAATATAGAGACTCAATCACAACCATTTTTATAGTAAGTTAATTGAAAATTTTATAATTTTATAAATATAAAAATATTTTTTTAAATATACATATAAATATAATTAAATATTTTAATTTATCTAACCATTTATTTTAAGTAATTTAAATAAATTATTATTTTAAAATTTAAATAAATTATCATTTTACATCTATTTCAAAATAATTATTTTAAAATTATTTTAAAAAATATCATTTAAAAAATTCAATTAAATTGTTGTATAATCTTTTTAATTTGTTTTAACCATTTTTTCTATTGAAAATATTTATTCTTATAATATTTTTAATAGCAATATTGTAACTCGTTAAAGAAGAATAATAACATTTTGTCCTTATATCAATTTTATTTTAATTCTGATTTGTTGGTATATAGTGAGGTTAATTAATCCATTTTCTTTTAATAATGATTATTTATAATATTTCAAATAAATAGTTAGGGGAATCAAATACATAATAAATTATAATATATAATTATACATACTTTTTATTTTTAAATTAATTTTATTTATATATTTTAAATTTTAAAAAATTTTAAATTTTCTCAATTAGTTCCGAATACAAATTGTCATTTCAGTTAGTCATCTATATTTTGTCATTTTGTCTCAATTAGTCTATGTATACTAACGTGGTACTTGACGCTGTTGTTTGACGTCAAATATAAATCACACATTATAGTCCACATTACATACTAAATGACCATGTCAAGCGCCACAACTACACTACGCGAAAGGACTAAATGATATAAAATCACAACTCTAATATGAGAATTTATACAGAGAGCTAACTGAAGCCATATATTATTTAATGTAATAATAATAATAATAATAATAATAATAATAAATAATAATAATAATAATAATAATAATAATAATAATAATAATGATGATGATGATGATGATGTTAAAGTACACCATATTAAGTTAGATTATAATTAAAAATAATAATGTTAAAGTACACCATATTAAATTAGATTATATTATATTTATAAGTATCAACATGTGATGAAAAGAGAAAAATATTCTAAAGAAACGAAGATTAAGTGCATACCAGACAATGTGTGAAATGATTGTGTGATTAGAAGACCAGAGTGATGTTAAAGAAGAGAAGACAAATGGAAGGATATGAGATGAGTAAAAGCAAAGTTAATGTGTATAACATTCACACAATACATGTATGTATAGGCAGAGAAACCACCTTTGTATATAATAAAATATTGTATATAAAGTTCACCAACTTTATAATATTATCTGACAGGTGGATTTCCAACGTCTCGTCCATGCATATTAATTATTCATGCTAATAGACATATGTGCATAGTAATATATATATATATATATATATATATATATATATATTAATCTGAGATGAATATGTATACCAAACATTGTTTGTTTCATTTTGTTTCCATCTTATTTTAATATTTATTCTTCTATCTATTACGAATTTATACAAAAAGCATCCAATCAAGATTATCAGGTTAAATTTCTGATCCCAATTTATTTTCCAGTTAATATAAAACTGTTTTTTTTTTCTTCTACCCGACTCTATTTTTATTTTTACAACACATTATCAGCACGAGTATGCTTTCCAGTTGCCGCTCTGACGGATCTTCTGGATTAGAAAGTGTTTGGTATTATTGTTTTTGGGTTATTGTTGATTGGGAAAAATTATTGTGATATGAAACTAGAAAAATGTTGAATCTGAAAAAACTGGATTTCCATGCACTGGAACTATCTGGAAGTAATTACTTAGCATGGGTGATGGATTTGAAAATCCACTTACGAGCCAGAGTGTTGTGGAACGAAATCAAACTTCCGTAAAATAAAAATCTCAAGCTATGTAGATTAAATATGAGGTTGACCTTCCAAAAGCCCAGTATGAATGGAATCAGTTGAGATTCCAAGATTTTAAATATGTCAGTGATTATAATTCTGAACTCCACCGAATAACAGCAATCAAAGAATCTTGTGGAGAAAAAGTAACAGATAAAGAGAAAATTGAGAAAACTCTTTCCACTTTCCATGCTGATAAGGTGTTGCTATCGTCGAGTTTTCGACAACATGATTATAAAAGTTTTGGTGATCTAATTTCTAAGTTGACATTATTGGAACAATATGATCAACTGTTGATGAAAAATCATGAATTACAACCATCTGGTACTGTGGCACCACCAGAAGTAAACAATAATACATTTCGTGGTCGTGGGAACCCAAATCGTGGTCGAGGTCGTGGTTTTGGCCGTGGTTTTGGACGCAGTCGTGGTTTTGGCCGTGGTTTTGGACGCAGTCGTGGTCGTGGCCGCGATAATAATAATAGAGGTCGTGGATGAGGCCGAAATAATGGAAGAAGTGGAAATAGGTTTCATCCGTATAATCGTGGAAACCTGGTTTGGACCAGAGATGAAACCCAGAACAGGAATGAAAATTAAAGGAATAGAAATAATAGTAATTCCCAAAATGTCTGTTACAAATGTGGAAGCAGTGATCATTTCCACCGTCAATGTCGAACCTCTTAACACCCGATAGATTTGTATCAAGCTTTCTTGAAAGGGAAGAATCCTGTAGAGGCGAATGTTGCCAATTTGGAAAGTGGAGAGGGAACCTCCCAGAAGAATGTTTCAAGTTTTCATACCTCTGATTTCTTCGATGATATGGATATCGAAAATTTCATAAACTACACTAAAGATCAGAATGAAAATCAGAAGGCAACCTGAATTATATATATGTAAATCTGAATAGGAGTGATGGAAATATTTCTGACTGGATTTTGTAATTTTGTTATCTTTGTAAATGAAGTCAGAAATATTTATGGATATGTTTTGTAATGTAAATATTAATGTAAATATTTTGTATGTGTGAATAGAATATGGAAGTTCAAGGTGTTTGTTTAATTGATAGCGCAACCACTCATTCTATCCTCCAAGATAATAAATATTTTTTAAATTTATCCAATTATAAGGCTCAAGTGAATACTATATCCGGTCCCACTAATTTAATTGAAGGATATGGTAAAGTCATAATCCCATTGGAGAAGGGAACAAAAATCTGTATCCAGAATGCTTTATATTCAAGTAATTTCAAAAGGAATTTATTGAGTTTCAAAGATATAAGAAACAATGGATATCATGTAGAAACAGTGAGTGAACAAAATGTGAAGTATTTATATATAACATCCATTGTTTTTGGACAAAAAGTCATTCTGGAAAAACTCCACACATTATCACCTGACTTATATTATACAAAAATATCCCCAATTGAAGCGTATGTAAATGTGAGCCAAAAGATATTGGATCCTGAAAGTTTTCAATTATGGCATGATAGACTTGGTCATCCTGGATCTACAATGATGCGTAGAATTATTGAAAACTCAAATGGACACCCATTAAAGGATCAGAAAATCCTGTTATCAAATGATTATTTTTGTACATCTTGTACTCAAGGAAAGTTGGTAATTAAACCATCTCATGTTAAAGTGAATTTTGAATGTCCATCATTTTTGCAAAGGATCCAAGGGGATATATGTGGACCAATTAATCCACAAAGTGGGCCGTTTTGATATTTTATGGTGTTGATCGGCGCATCTGCAAGATGGTCGCATGTTTGTTTATTATCAACCCGTAATTCAGCATTTGCTAAGCTGCTTGCTCAGATAATTAAATTGAGAGCATAATTCCCTGATTATCAAATTAGATCCATTCGTTTGGATAATGCTGGAGAATTTACATCAAGGGCCTTTGATGATTATTGCATGTCAATTGGAATTAATGTTGAGCATCCAGTTCCGCACGTTCATACCCAGAATGATTGCTCGCACTTTGTTGTTACGAACCCAATTACCAATTTCTGCTTGGGGACATGCAATATTACATGCAGCTACACTGATACGCCTTAGACCCACTGGAAATCACGAATATTCTCCGTTACAGTTAGTAACTGGACATAAACCAGATATATCACATTTGAAAATTTTTGGTTGTGCTGTATATGTTCCCATATCACATCCTCAAAGAATCAAAATGGGACCCCAACGTCGTCTGGGAATTTATATGGGTTATGACTCACCTTCGATAATTAGATATTTGGAACCCATGACTGGGGATTTTTTTACTGCACGTTCTGTGGATTGTCATTTTAATGAACAAGAATTCCTACGACTTGGTAAAAATGAGACTCCTACCAGAACAAATAATGAACTCATATGGAAAAATGGGAAGTTGTATTTTCTGGATCCACGTACTGGTCAATGTGAAAGTGAAGTACGAAGCATTATTCATTTACAAATGGTTGCTAACCAATTACCAGATAATTTTACCGTTACAAATGGTTGCTAACCAATTACCAGATAATTTTACCGATACAACTAGAGTGACTAAATCTCATATCCATGCTCGAAATACACCCGCTCGACTGGTAGTTCCAGTTGATAAATCTAGACAAATGATAACAAACAAATCATCTGAAATCCAGAGAAAACGTGGTAGGCCCGTTGGGTTCAAAGATAATGTACCGTGAAAACGAAAATGTCCAAATGAGAATGTTGTTAAAAAAAACTAGTTTAGGCCAATTATATTTAATTGGTTCCGTGATACACTTAAATTTTATATCAAATAAATGAAATATATATATAGTTGGTTATTTTTCGGTTCGAATATGACCGAATTCAAATCGGACTGATTTGTACAATCAATTTCAAAAAATTAAACTAAATTAGATCATTAAGTTGATAAGTCCGATTCCAATTAGTTTTGGTTCGATCCGGTTCGGTCCATTTGAGTGGAAACTTTAATGAGTTTTTCATTAGATTTTTTTAAAATCATTTTAAAACCACTATACACAAATTATATCTCATACAAATAAAATTAAATTAATTAAATATTAAAAATGTTACTATAATTTAAATTAAAGTAACACTATAAAGTAAATATATATAATTATTTTTATTCGAAAATTATTTTTAATTAAAATATTTAATTTATATTTTTTAATCGGTAATTTTGGTTGGTTGAATTCTTTTACCTACCTCTAGCTCTAGATACATGTATGTATTTATTAGTACTGGTATCTATTACTATATTAATATAGTTATTTATTAAGATTTCAAATTTACTACTATTTTGATACATACAAATAGGCGAAAATCAAATTTTAAAAATTCAAAAATTCCATGACATAAGTGAAATTAAAAAAAATATACTAACATCGTTTGATTTTTCTCTCTATTGTAATGGATGTTATTCTTTCTAATTTTATGTTAATTAGAAGAACAACATTTTTTCTCTAAGATTGAAAATTGTATTTATTTAACTCTATTCTTATCTATATATCAAGAGTTGTATTTTACATTTAATATTCATTAAAGATATAATTAGATGTTTAATTGGATTTGTAGTGTTATTGGTGTTGTACTAAATAAAAGGAAAGATACATGCTTCAATTTATTAGTATTGAATTTGAATGTGATTTATCATCACAATTTATAATTAATTAATATTTTTATTTATTAAGTGTGTGATTGGTAGATAGATTTTTACATAGCGATTAGATTTTTCATTAGCGATTTGACAATTTAACCGTTTGGGAGAAGCTTTTTAGTTAACGATTAGATTTTTAATAAGCGATTTCCAGAACGCTACTTCAAGTAGCTGTCCACGAATCGCTAATCAAAAAGCTCCCATTTTACCCTTATCAATTTATTAGTATTACTAAACTACCTTTAATAATATGAAAAGCTTCTTTTTTACTAAATTAGTTAATTTTAATAGTTTTATTTATTAAATATAATTTAAAAAAAATTAAATAACTTTTTTAGTTAGTCTATATTTTATTTATTTTTTAATTAGTTGATAATGATTGGTTTTAAATTAAAAATCTTGAAAGAAAAAATTGTTTAAAAATGAATACTAACACTAATAAATTATATCGTAAGAATAAAATAATATATTGTATTGTTTATGTAATTTTACATCTAAAAGCTACTTCAACGTCTAATTGTTATTACCAAACACTCATGCCAAATCGCTGGTTCAATATCTAATTTAACAGCTAACAGCTCGCTACTTGAACAGCTAACTCAACATCTAATGTAACATCTAGTGTCAAACATACACTAATTTAACCGTATTTTTATTTTAATAATTACTCCTATATGTGAATGGGGAGGAAAAGTCTCAAGTGTTGCTACATACTTTTTATTAATAAAAGATGCTCCCGAAAGATACCACATCTCAAGATCGGCAAATTGTGGAAGTTGAAAATCCTAATCATGAAAGAACATCTGAATCCAGAAATGAGGAAGTATCAATAAATTACATGAAAGAAATATGGAACTGTAAAGATGTTATGTTAGACGATATGTTTTCATATGCAGTAGCAAATGAAATAATAAATGATGAATATGAACCCCAATCCATTAAGGAATGTAAAGAACGAAATGATTGGCCAAAATGGAAAAATGCAATTCAGGCTGAATTGGATTCATTGAATAAATGAAGTGTTTTTGGGCCCATAGTTAAAACACTCGAGGGTGTCCAACCGGTTGGTTACAAATGAGTATTTGTTAGGAAACGAAATGAGAGAAATGAGATTGTTAGATATAAAGTTCGTTTGGTTGCTCAGGGATTCTCTCAAAGGCCTGGGATTGATTTCGACGAAACGTATTCACCTGTAATGGATACAATAACTTTCCGATTTTTAATTGGTTTGGCCAAAGAACGAAATCTCAAAATGCTTTTAATGGATGTGGTTACTGCTTATCTGTATGGTTCCTTAGATACTAATATTTTCATGAAACTTCTAGAAGGGTTAAAACTTTCTGAAATAAATAAAGATCGTAGTTTATATTCCGTGAAGTTACAAAGATCATTATATGGATTAAAACAATCTAGACGAATGTGGTATAATTGTTTAACTGAGTATCTGATTAAAGAAGGGTACGTTAATGATGTTATATGCCCATGTGTGTTCATTTGAAAATCAGTATCCAGTTTTGTAATTGTAGCAGTTTATGTTGATGATATGAATTTAATCAGGACACAAGAATAAATTCAGAAAACTGTTGAATATTTGAAAAGGGAATTTGAAATGAAAGACATAGGGAAAACGAAATATTGTCTTGGATTGGAAATAAAGCATAAATCTGATGGGATTTTGATCCATCAGAAAGCTTATACTGAGAAAATTCTGAAACGTTCTACTTTAGAAAAATGTCATCCATTAAGTACCCCAATGGTAGTTCGTTCCCTTGATAACAAAAAGGATCCATTTCGACCCAAGGATGATGATGAAAATATTCTGGATTCTGGAACACCATATTTAAGTGCTATTGGTGCCCTTCTATATCTAGTCCAATGTACAAGACCAGATATAGCGTTTGTTGTTAACTTATTGGCTAGATACAGTTCCGCTCCGACCCGTCGTCATTGGAACGGAATCAAACATATTCTCAGATACCTTCGTGGAATAGTAGATTTGGGACTATTCTACTCAAATTCAGATAAACCTTCCGGTTTGATTGGTTATGCTGACGCTGTTTATCTCTCAGATCCGCATAAAGCCCGTTCTCAAACTGGGTATATTTTTACATATAATGGTACGGCTATCTCATGGAGATCCGTAAAACAAACTCTAGTTGCCACATCTTCGAATCACGCTGAAATATTGGCATTATATGAAACCAGTCGGGAATGTGTCTGGTTGAGATCTGTCATAAGTCACATCCAGAGTTCATGTGGGATTCCCCAAAAAATGAATGAGCCCACAATAATTTTTTAGGATAATGCCGCCTGTATCGCCCAAGTGCGAGGTGGATATATCAAATGGGATAGAACGAAGTACATCTCGCCCAAATTTTTCTACACCCACGAGCTTCAAGAGTCTCGACAAATCGATGTCAAGCAAAGCCAGTCTTCAAGCGATCTCGCATATTTACTAACGAAGACTTTACCGACATCAACTTTCGAGAAGCTAATTTATGGGTTAGGAATGCGGAAGCTCTCCAGATTAGAAAATAAGGTTTTTTGGTGTAATTAACAATGAGAGTTTTTGTAATTGGATTCCATCAGCTGTACTCTTTTTCCTTCGTCCAGTTTTTATCCCACTGGGTTTTCTGACAAGGTTTTAACGAGACAGTCTGTAGCGTCCGACCTCCGCCCCTAGAGGACCTGAGGCGTAGGAGGCCGGAATGCCACATCGACATATACATATAATCTCATGTACTTATAACATATACATACACATAATAGGAATTTCAATCCAAGTGGAAAATAAATACTTAAAAATACATCATCACTTGATAGCCATAAATAAGGTTTACATATGAAATCACTAAATAACACCAAACTCGGGTCACAAGCGAAATCGAGCTTAGTGTTCAACTCGTCACTAAGCCAAGTGAACAAGTTGACAAAAGAATATTTAAAGTTAAATACATTTACAAAAGTGAATACAAAATAAATAAGGTGAAAAGATGCCATGTAATGAATGCTCCAATGAGGGCTTCCAACCCGACTCTCAATGCTAGCTCGATCCACCTGGACACATATTCATTTCGAAAAGAAAACAAACAGGAAAAATAGAGAGGAAAGGGTTAGGCTATCAATGCCTAGTTAACACCTTCATGCTCGAACAAACACATACGATTATGCTTCTTTCATTAGCAAAGTGAGCACACAAATGCATCTTAACTACTCAAACATAATCGCATAACCGGGATCATCCGAAGTGGATCAGAAAATAGAAAATTGGAGGCAAGGTGGACTTCTCGCGCCCTGGTCACCTTGACCAGGCCGCAATTCCTTGACCAGGCCACTAAAAATGGCACCGTAGCTTCCTGGCGCACTGGTCGGCGCCCTGGTCACCTTGACCAGGCCGCTGTCCAGGCCGCGGAAAGTGGTACTGAATCCACTTTGGCGCCCTGGCTCGCACCCTGATCTATGTGACCAGGCCGCCAGCTACTTGCCAAGCCGCCAAAAGTGGTACCGTAGCCACTTGGCGCCCTGGTTCGCGCCTTGGTCACTTTGCCAGGCCGCCAACCAGGCCGCGAAAACTGGTACCGAAGAGGATTGGCGCCCTGGCTCCTTTGTCAGGCCGCCGACCAAGACGCCCAGGTGAGAAAAACATAACATTTTTCACTTTGACTCACTTTTCCAACTTTTCAATTATTCCGCTTAGTTTCTCTATTCCGTTTAATTACCGTCTAAGGTTTCTACAGTGAATTTCAACCACAACAAACAATCATTTACCATCCATTAAACATCGTTATACCATTTAAATCATTCGAATCACACAATACCCACATTTTAGTTATTTTGCTCTTAGACTCAACTCTCACGGTGAAAACGGGACGGTAGTGGGCCGAAACCCCGGTAAGATCCGAAGATCACGGTAAGTCCGAAGACAAGGTAAGATCCGAAGATCACGGTAAGATCCAAAGGATCGGGTTGATGCCGTCGCATCCGGTAAGGAGCCGTCACTCCGAATAAAGCTGCACTTCAAGCCAATAAATCACATTTGCATGTGTCGAAGTATACTTCTAGTTCCCTAAGGCATGCCATTACATTCACACATTCAAGCTAAGAACAAGGGCTTCCTTTTTAGGTGATCAAACAAGATTTAACATCTCATTTCTTTTCCTTTTTATATAAAACCATGTAGTACCATTTTTATTTCTCCACAATGGCATCAAAAACCATTTCTTTCACATAGCCACAAGGCAAAACATTTACCATTTCTACGCCATCATAACTTCTTCATTACCAATTCATGTAGGATGCAAATGAGCCAATTTTTAGGCATTTACATCAAGACTTTATCAACTAACAACCCAAGGCCTCCATGGCCAACTAAATACATACAAACAATCATCAATCAATACATAGCATCACATATACATTCACATGATCATTTTCATTTCCAATTCATTAAGTGTCTACATGACACTATTATCACAATTCTGACCATATCTATATTTTACCAAGTATTTAGCATTATTAACATACCATAATGCAATCAAACACAAAACAACCATCATACACGTATATAGAGTGTAAAACGAAGATGCTAACCTTTCCTCCGAACACAACTAGCTAGTCTCCTCGGTTTGGTGCTCTACAACACCTTAGTTGCCTAATGGAACCAATCCAAGCAACACAAATCAACAACCAACATAATTTCATCAAAATGACTCTACTAGCTCTTAGGGTTTATATCCAAAAACACCATTAATGACCAAAATCAACAAGACCACTATCCGGAAGTGTTCTAAAGCTTCTATGGGTCCTAATTATGCCATTAGTGTAAATCAAAAGCTTCAAAGATCGAAAATGCCATTAATGAGTTTAAATAGCTTACCAACTCGAATCAATAAGAAAAGAGCTTAAAACCACTTGAAGAAGCTTTAATGAGGTTGATAATGGCAGTTCAAAGCTTTAAAGATGTGGGTCTTTGGTGGTTGGGAGGAATTAATGAAGCTAAGGTTAGAGATGGAAAGAAGAGAAGAAAACGTGATTTGTTTTCTTGAGTGGAGGTAGAGAGTGAGAGTGGAGAGAAGAGATGTGGGTATGTTGATAGGGTGATGATAGGCCTCTTGATGGGTTTGGGCTTGATTCAATTTGTTGAGCCCAATGACACCCAAGCCCACTCACAATCCTTCATACCAACCCGCAGCTCCGCTCCGCTCTCGGTTTCGTTTTCAAAAATATTTTCCGAGTCTAAAAATGTATTTATGCCACCAAAACAATGTTTAAATTTGAAATTCACTTTTAAATCGATTAAAACCCATTTTTCCGAAATTGGCCTGGTTTTACAAAAAAAAAAATCATTTCGAAATCATTTTCAAATATCGAAATTGATTCTACACTTCTGAATCTAGTCTCTAATTATAATTTTACCCTTAGAGCGGATTTTCGATTTATTCCGATATGAAACTTTTGAAAATCAATTTTTATAAAAACCGAAATTTTAAATAATAAAATATTCGAAAAATTTTAGACCCTACTTGTAGACGTAAAAACTCTCCCACCCTTAGGAAATTTTGTCCCCGAAATTACCTGGTTCGAACAGATGAGGATATTGCCTCCGCATTGCCTCTTCGGTTTCCCATGACACTTCTTCGACTGCATAATTGCGCCATAAAACCTTGACTAGGGGTACTGTCTTGCTCCTTAAGACCTTAACCTCTTTGCCCAAAATCCGAACCGGTTCCTCTTCATAGTTTAAATCCGGTCTAATCTCTATCTCTTCACGAGTCAAAACATGAGACGGATCCGATCGGTATCTCCGAAGCATAGATACGTGGAAAACATTATGTATCTTCTCTAGTTCGAGTGGAAATGCCAATCTATAGGCAACTGGACCAGCACGCTTTATCACTTCGTATGGTCTGATGAAACGAGGAGTCAACTTCCCTTTCTTACCAAAACGAAGTACCTTTTGTTGAGCTGTTTAATTTTCCCCGCTTTCATCTTCTTGACTAGCTCAACCACCTCATCACCGGTCAATTGAGCTTCCAAAACCCATGGCACTAAATCCGACCTCATCGTTAGTTCCGCCACTACCGCTTCACCTTCCAAACTCATTCTAGCAAACATTGCCACCAAGGCAAGCATCGACTTTCTACTCAATGCATCCGCCACCACATTCGCCTTCCCGGGGTGGTAATTGATTACAAGATCGTAATCTTTCGAGAATTCAACCCACCGCCGTTGCCTCAAATTCAACTCCTTTTGCATAGAGAGGTATTGAAGACTCTTGTGGTCCGTGAAGATGTGACATTTAGCACCATACAAATAATGCCTCCAAATCTTTAAAGCAAACACTATAGCCGCTAGTTCCAAATCATGAGTCGGATAATTGCACTCATGTGGCTTAAGTTATCGCGAGGTGTATGCTACCACCTTGTTGTCTTGCATAAGTACACAACCCAACCCATGCAAAGATGCGTCACTATAGATCACATAATCCAACCCTTCTACCGGTTGAACTAGGATCGGTGCTTCCGTGAGCAACTTCTTCAACAAATCAAAACGCTCTTGGCATTTGCTAGTCCACTCAAACTTAACCCCTTTATGTAGAAGTTTTGTCAAGGGACCCGCAATTGAAGAGAATCCCTTAACAAAGCGGCGATAATAGCCCGCTAGTCCAAGGAAACTCCTCACTTCCGTAACGTTTCTAGGTGGCTTCCATGCCAAAACCGCCTCTATCTTCTTCGGGTCTACACTTATGCCTTCTTTTGAAATCACATGCCCGAGAAAAGAGAGTTCTTCCATCCAAAACTCACACTTCGATAATTTTGCATACAATTGTTTTCTCTCAACACTTGCAAAACTATCCGAAGGTGCTTATCATGCTCTTCCTTATCTTTTGAGTAGACCAAAATATCATCGATAAACACAACCACAAATTGATTAAGATATGGTTTAAAAACCCGATTCATCAAATCCATGAAGACGGCCGGTGCATTTGTGAGCCCAAATGGCATCACTACAAACTCATAATGTCTATAACGTATCCTAAAAGCAGACTTAGGCACGTCACTCTCCTTAATTCTCAATTGATGGTAGCCCGATCGCAAATCGATTTTTGAGAATACTCTCGCGCCTCTCAATTGGTCGAATAAATCATCGATCCTTGGGAAGGGGTACTTGTTCTTTACCGTCAATTTATTAAGTTGCCGGTAATCGATACATAATCGAAACCAACCATCCTTCTTTCGAACAAATAGCACCGGAGCACCCCATAGCGACACACTTGGTCGAATAAACCCCTTATCCAAAAGCTCTTGAAGCTGAATTTTTAATTCTTTCAATTCCGCCGGAGCCATTCTATACGGAGCCATAGATACTGGCGCTGCTCCCGGAATGAGTTCAATGGCGAATTCAACTTCTCTTTCCGGCGGTAAACCCGGTAACTCTTCCGGAAACACATCTAAAAATTTCGACACCGTGGGAATGAACTTGCCATCGGATCTCGGCTTGTCCACTTCCACCACATGTGCCAAGTAGGCTTCACATCCTTGCCTCAACATTTTATCGGCCAAGTCCGCCGATACCACTCTATCCAACGGGTTCCTTCTATCCCCTACAAACATCACCCATCCTGCTGAGGATTGTAGTGTGATTCTCTTCGCTCTACAATCCATCACTACCTCATGTTGAGATAACCAATCCATACCGTGAATAATATCAAACTCCCCAGACCGGAGCTTCAGCAAATCACCTGGAAATGTCACCCCGCCAATGACTATCAAAACTTCCCGAAAAACTTCATTAACCATGACACAATTTCCCAACGGACTCGAAACCACAACATCGAGGTCCGTCTTGGTCGGTTCCCAACCCTTGTCCACAAGTAACCCACTACAAATATAGGATAATGTTGACCCGGGGTCAACCAAAGCAAAAATAGGAGTTCCAAGGATTGAGAACGTACTTGTCACCACATTCGGAGTGTCGGCCTCTTCTTAGCCTCTCATAGCAGTATGTGCGCGTCGGCGCACGACCTTCAGCTCTACTAGCGGTTGCCGGTGTCGCTCCACCTCTAGACCCGCCCATATTTGTCGAAGCCAACCGCACAGTCCTCTAAACCAAACTAGCTTCACCCATGGGAGCTTTAAAACCCTCTCTTGGGGATGTGGGCAATCCCTCTTGAAATGATCTTTTGACCCACATCGATAACATGCTCCCGAAGCCCTTCTACATTCACCCCAATGTGGTTTCCCGCAAGTGGCACATAGAGCTTGATTGGCATTTGAACCTCCAAGCATGGGAGTACTTACCACCGAGCGAGTAGGTGGGTTTCCTCTACCGCTACTTGCTTGTGGCTTGCTTGAAGCACCACTATGGCCTTGAGATTTACCCTTCTTGCTTGGGTTCCCGGGGTGTTGGAAACCACTCTTCTGCTCTGGGGGTCTCTTGTTTCCACCCTTCTTCTTCTTGAGTTGCTCCGCCTCTAAAGTGGCATCCACCAACTCATTAAAATTCTCCGTCCAGAGAGTGAGCAAGGACTCTTGCAATTCATATGAGAGCCCCGCCGTAAAATTACGGCACCACTCTCTTGGATTGGGCACCATCTCAAGACAATACCGGCTAAGCTTCACAAACTTCAATTTGTACTCCATTACCGAATCTCCTCTTTGCCTCAAATGGAGAAAATCCATCATCTTCTGATCCAGGTATACTTGGCCCACATAGTTCTTCCAGAACTCTTCACAAAAGAACTCAAAAGTTTTCTCTTCTTCGGTTACCGTGAGGGTCACCGATTCCCACCACCGGATGGCATCGCTACGGAGGAGAGACACCAAACACTCTAACTTCTACTCCTCCATGCAATGAATCTCATCACACACCCAGACCATATCATCAAGCCAATCCTCGACTACCTCCGAGCTCTCGGCACTAGTGCCTTTAAAGAGCTCTATCTTCCTCTTAGGCAACCTCTCAATAGCCGACCTCTCTTGCCTCAGTTGCCCCCCAATAGTCCCTCTACGGACTCCATCCATAAACTGGGCTATATCCGCAAAAGCCCTCGCTTGAGCTGCGGCGACATCAAAAGGCATATCATTCACCGTCCGTTCACTACTCGGTGGGGTAAGTTCCCGTCCACCATCCCTCCTCTATAGATGTCACGAGTCCCGCTAGGTGCGGGACCCCGGCCTCTAGTTTTTTGTTCATGACGAGTTCTAACCATGACTCAAAAATACTCTTTTGATCTGAAAAGGTCCAAGTGATCGAGCATTAGCGACACGATGTATTTCTTACTTGCTAACATGAAATGCAATGTCATGTCTTGAAAACAATGCATAAACAATCCTATTTCTAATGCATAAACAAACACAAGCAAGAAGCAACCCAGAATCGGTGCTCTGATACCAATAAATGTAGCATCCGACCCCCACGCCCGGAGGACCCGAGGCGTAGGAGGCCGGAACACCACATCGACATATACATATAATCTCATATACTTATAACATATACATACACATAATAGGAATTTCAATTCAAGTGGAAAATAAATACTTAAAAATACATCATCACTTGATAGCCATCAATAAGGTTTAAATATGAAATCACTAAATAACACCAAACTCGGGTCACAAGCGAAATCGAGCTTAGTGTTCAACTCGTCACTAAGCCAAGTGAACAAGTTGACAAAAGAATATTTAAAGTTAAATACATTTACAAAAGTGCATACAAAATAAATAAGGTGAAAAGATGCCATGTACTGAATGCTCCAATGAGGGCTTCCAACCCAACTATCAATGCTAGCTCGATCCACCTAAACACATATTCATTTCGAAAAGAAAACAAACAGGAAAAATAGAGAGAGGAAAGGGTTAGGCTATCAATGCCTAGTTAACACCTTCATGCACAAACAAACACATACAATTATGCTTCTTTCATTAGCAAAGTGAGCACACAAATGCATCTTAACTACTCACACATCATCGCATAACCGGGATCATCCGAACTGGATCAGAAAATAGAAAACTGGAGGCAAGGTGGACTTCTCGCGCCCTGGTCACCTTGACCAGGCCGCCAGTTCCTTGACCAGGCCGCTAAAAGTGGCACCGTAGCTTCCTAGCGCCCTGGTCATCTTGACCCGGCCGTTGTCCAGACCGCGGAAAGTGGTACCGAATTCACTTTGGCGCCCTGGCTCGCGCCCTGATCTATGTGACCAGGTCGCTAGCTACTTGCCAAGCCGCCAAAAGTGGTACCGTAGTCACTTGGCGCCCTGGTTCGCGCCCTGGTCACTTTGCCAGGCCGCTAACCAGGCCGCGAAAACTGGTACCGAGGAGGATTGGCGCCCTAACTAGCGCCCTGGCTCCTTTACCAGGCCGCCTACCAGGACGCCCAGGTGAGAAAAACAGAACATTTTTCACTTTGACTCACTTTTCCAACTTTTCAATTATTCCGCTTAGTTTCTCTATTCCGTTTAATTATCGTCTAAGATTTCTACATGGATTTCAACCACAACAAACAATCATTTACCATCCATTAGACATTGTTATACCATTTAAAGCATTCGAATCACACAATACCGACATTCTCAACTCTCACGGTGAAAACAGGACGGTAGTGGGCCGAAACCCCGGTAAGATCCGAAGATCACGGTAAGTCCGAAGACAAGGTAAGATCCGAAGATCACGGTAAGATCCAAAGGATCGGGTTGATGCCGTCGAATCCGGTAAGGAGCCGTCACTCCGAATAAAGCTGCGCTTCAAGCCAATAAATCACATTTGCATGTGTCGAAGTATACTTCTAGTTCCCTAAGTCATGCCATTACATTCACACATTCAAGCTAAGAACAAGGGCTTCCTTTTTAGGTGATCAAACAAGATTTAACATCTCATTTCTTTTCCTTTTTATATAAAACCATGTAGTACCATTTTTATTTCTCCACAATGGCATCAAAAACCATTTCTTTCACATAGCCACAAGGCAAAACATTTACCATTTCTATGCCATCATAACTTCTTCATTATCAATTCATGTAGGATGCAAATGAGCCAATTTTTAGGCATATACATCAAGACTTTATCAACTAACAACCCAAGGCCTCCATGGCCAACTAAATACATACAAACAATCATCAATCAATACATAGCATCACATATACATTCACATGATCATTTTCATTTCCAATTCATTAAGTGTCTACATGACACTATTATCACAATTCTGACCATATCTATATTTTACCAAGTATTTAGCATTATTAACATACCATAATGCAATCAAACACAAAACAACCATCATACACGTATATAGAGCGTAAAACGAAGATGCTAACCTTTCCTCCGAACACAACTAGCTAGTCTCCTCGGTTTGGTGCTCTCCAACACCTTGGTTGCCTAATGGAACCAATTCAAGCAACACAAATCAACAACCAACATAATTTCATCAAAATGACTCTACTAGCTCTTAGGGTTTATATCCAAAAACACCATTAATGACCAAAATCAACAAGACCACTATCCTGAAGTTTTTTAAAGCTTCTATGAGCCCAATAACACCCAAGCCCACTCACAATACTTCATACCAACCCGCAGCTCCGCTCCGCTCTCGGTTTCGTTTTCAAAAATATTTTTCGAGTCTAAAAATGTATTTGTGCCACCAAAACCATGTTTTAATTAGAAATTCACTTTTAAATCGATTAAAACCCATTTTTGCAAAATTGGCCTGGTTTTACAAAAAAAAAAATCATTTTGAAATCATTTTCAAATATCGAAATTGATTCTACACTTCCGAATATAGTCTCCAATTACAATTTTACCCTTAGAGCGGATTTTCGATTTATTCCGATATGGAACTTTCGAAAACCATTTTTTATAAAAAGCGAAATTTTAAATAATAAAATATTCGAAAAATTTTAGACCCTACTTGTGGACGTTACACAGTCAGTGGATGGAAATCCAAGGGGGAGTATTATAAATATATGACAGGTGGATTTCCATGTGTCATGCATGCATGTTAATTATTCATGCTGACAGACATCTGTCCATACAAAGTACTATATATATGTGCATTAATCTGAGATGAATATATATATAAAACATTGTTTGTTTCATCCTGTTTCCTTCTTATTTCAATATTTATTCTCCTATCTATTATGAATCTATACAAGAAGCATCCAATCAAGATTACCAGGTTAAATTTCTAATTCCAATTTATTTTCCAGTTAATATAAAACTGTTTTTTTCTCTTCTACCCCGACTCTATTTTTATTTTTACAACACTCTACCTTTTTTATTTATTGTCTTATTAAAAACCTTACCAATAAAATTTAGTGGAATAAAATATGGACGAAGGAAAAAAGATTGCAGTTGATGAAATTTCATCGGCATAAAACTCCTCCCGATTAAAACATCATTATTAATTTGATAATTAAGAGAGTTTCGCATCCCGATTCCACGAACTAAAATGTTGATGTTGGAAGGCTCTTCGTGAGTAGATCTAAAAAATTATTTGTTGAGTGCATTTGCTTCACATCAATTTGACTTCTTTCTTGAAGTTCATGAATATATAAAAACTTTAGTGAAATGTGTTTGGTCCTATCTCTTTTTATATATATTCCTCTAATTTGTGCAATGTATATGCATTATCTTCATATATGGTTGTTGGATGTATGGTGGTTTGAGTAATTCCACAGCTTTCTAGTACATGTTGTATGATTGACCATAACCATATACATTCCTGACTGGCCTCGTGAAGAGCTAAAATTTTAGAATGGTTAGAAGATGTAGCTACTAATGTCTGCTTTGTACAACGCTAAGAAATTGTTGTATTGTTGTATATGAAAACGTACCCAGTCTGAGAATGTTCCTTGTATGGATCTGAAAGATATTCAACATCTGTATATCCAACTAAACCAGTTTGGTTTATTGAATGTGCATAAAATAATCCTAAATCTGTTGTTTTGCATAGGTATCGAAGAATATATTTTATTCCATTATAATATTGACGCGTCAGTGCGAAACTGAATCTGGCTAGTAAATTTACTACAAAAGAAATATTTGGGTGTGTACACTGTGCTAGGTAAAGAATAGCACAAATTGCATTGAGATATGGTACTTCAAAATCAATTACTGCTTCATCAATTTCTTTAGGTCTGAATGAATCATTTTTAGGATCAAGAGAATGAACTACCATACGGGTACTCAAAGGATGAGCTTTATCCATGTTAAATCGTTTTAGGATCTTTTCTGTGTAAGTCTTTTGATGGACAAGTATTCCATATAATTTATGTTCAATTTTTAATCAGAGACAATATCTAGTAATTCCACTATTCTTCATTTCAAATTCTTTTTTCAAATATTTCATAGTTTTTAAAATCTCCTCCTAAGTCCCAAATAAATTCATGTCACCAATATATACTGCAACAATAGCAAACCTTGATCCTGATTTTCTTATAACCACACATGGAAAATTTGGATCATTTGTATACCTTTCTTTTATCAAAAACTCACTTAATCGATTGTACCACATTCGTTTGGACTATTTTACACCATATAATGATCATTGCAACTTTATTTAGTATAATCCACGTGGTTTTGCTTTACATGTCTCAGGAATTGTCAATCCTTTAGGAACTTTCATGAAAGTATTTATATCGAGTGAACCATATAAATATGCAGTTATGGCATCCATCAGGCGTATCTTAAGTATTTCAGCATTAGCCAAACTAATAAAAAAAATGAAAGGTAATTGTATCCATGACAGTGAATAGGTTTCATCATAATCTATCACAGATCTTTATGAGAAACCTTGTGCAACTAATCTTGCCTTATACCTTACAATTTCATTTTTCTCATTTCGCTTATTAACAAAGACCCATTTATATCTAACCATTTTGACATTTTCTGGCTTTTGGATTATGGGTCCAAAAATATTTCGTTTGGCTAATGATTTTAGTTTAGCTTGGATCATCTCTTCCTATTTAGGCCAATCAAGTTGTTCTTTATATTCATTAATAGTTCGTGGTTCACTATCATTATTCATAATCTCAGTAGCTACTGCATAGCAAAATATATTGTCCACGATGATGTTCTCACAATTCCACATTTCTTTCACATAATTGATGGAAATTTCTTCATTCTTTGATTTTTGTGCCCCTTTAAATATTTATTTTTCTTCAGAATATTGAATTGTTGAATTGATGAATTTTCAAATTAGGCATGCCTTCAGAGAAAGTGGATTCATTCATAATTTTTGCATAACTTTCAGTAAGATCATGATCTTTATTTTTTTTCTTCGTGGAACGGTATATTTTGATCCAAGTGGTCTGTCACATTTTTGGCGTATATTTGATGACTCTTTTGTTTTCATTTGCTTTAAAAGATCAGTTGGCACATTTACCCTAGTTGGTGTATTCATAGCAGGTATATGAGATTTAGTTACCTTTGTTATGTTAGTAAATGCATAAGGTAACTGATTTGCAAGCAATTGTAATATATCATCTTTTGTACTTTGTTATCGCATTGCCTGGTACGGGGGTCTAGATGAGATAAAGTATCATTTTTCCACATGAGTTTACATCTATTAGTAAAATTTTCCTCCCCCTAAATTGTGGGAATAAATCTTTGTGAAAATGACAGTCTGAAAAACTTGCAGTAAAGAGATCACATGTAATTGGCTCAAGATATCTAATAATAGATGGTGAATTAAAACCAATATAAATTCCTAATCGTCGTTGGAGATTGTTTTAGTTCTTTGTGGGGAGAAATAGGAACATAGACAGCACAACCAAATGTTCTTAAATGAGATATATCTGGTTGGTGGCTAAGGACAAGCCTAAATGGGGAATATTGATGATATAATATTGGTCAAAGATGAATTAGACTAGCAGTATGTACTATTACATGGCCCCAAGCATGTGTAGATAACTGTGTTCGTAACAATAGGGTTCGAGCAATTAGTTGAAGTTGCTTAATAAATGACTCGGCTAAGCCATTTTGGGTGTGTACATGTGGTACCGAGTGCTCAACATCAATCCCTATAAGTGTACAATATTGATCAAATGCTTGCAATATAAATTCAATGGCATTATCAAAACGAATAGTTTTAATTGGATAATCAGAAAATTGAGATTGTAATTTACTTATTTGTGCCATAAATTTAGCAAATGTAACATTACGAGTGGATAGTAGGCAGATATGAGACTATAGTGTATAGGTATTGATTAATACTATAAAATATTGAAATGAACCACTTGGAGGATGAATGGGCCACATATATCTCCTTGAATTCTTTGCAAAAAGGTAGGAGATTCAATATTTACATTCGTTAGGGATGGTCTGATTATCAACTTGCCTTGAGAACAAGCAGAACAAAATTTTTTGTATAACAAAAGAATCTTACTATTTTTCAATGGGTGCCCGTTTGAATTTTCTATTCTACATATCATCGTAGATCTTGGATGACTAAGTCGATCATGTCAAAGTTTAAAAACTTTAGGATCTAGATTTTTCTTACCAAACATAACATGAGTTTCAATAGATGTTATAATTGTGTGATATAAACCAGATGAGAGAGCTTTGAGTTTTTCCAGAATAAATTTTCTTCCTCGACAATGGATGTAATACATAAAAATATAACATGGTACCCACTATTTCGTATATCTTTAAAGCTTAGCAAGTTCCTTTTTAAACTGCTTGAATATAACACATCATAGATAAGTATTTTGGTCACATTCTCCAAAAATATTGCAACTTTTACATGACCCTCAATTATATCTGCAGGACCAGATATGATATTTACTTTTGCCTTAAATTGGGTAATATTCATAAAATATTTCCTTTTTTGAAATGTGGAACGAGTAGTCGCACTATCAATTAAGTGTATATTGCTCATATTGTTGTGAACAAAATATCCAACCATATCTTTTAAAAAAAAAAAAAAAAAAAAACTTTATATTAGTTCATAAGTAAAAGCATTATTACAAAAGTGTATCTGACTTTAACTTATAATGTTACAAAATCGTCAGATATCTAATATCTAAATGGTGTGAGGGAGTCTTTTAACCATCTTACAAAAATATATTATAGATTCCGAATTCTAATTTCTTTAAGTCATGTGGTCACCATTTATTATGAGCATATCATTTCTCCACTACCATTCTCAAAGAAGTCTGAAGTAAAGAAATTTTCAGAATTTATTTCGCTGCGATTTTCATGATCCATACATTTTGGCAAAGTTAGTCTCTACTCCTATTTATAACTAAACTAAATAGCTCCAATATCAACAAAACACTACAAATCAATTCTTCTAAGTATATCTCTTTCATAAAATATTCACATCCACAAATCATACACCATTAAATAACAAAATAAAAACTTAATTAATACGTCTATACCAAAGAATAACAAACTCCAAAAAAGAATTCCAACATTGAAAACTAATTTCTAAAACTCCAAATCCAACATAACACTACAAATCTATTTTTTCACATATGTATTCATTCATCAAATATTCAAATATATCACTAATACCATATTAACTAACTAAAGAAAATCTATTACTCATTCTTTAACAACCAACAACAAACCCCAATCACAATTTACAAAATTGGAAACTAATCTCTAAGAACTCACTTCCACCATAAATCGTAGAAATCAATTTGTCATCCAAACTAGTGTTAGATAAGATTAAAAGAAAGAATGATGATGTGGTTAAAAATTATACTAACCTTAATGTGCAACTTCCCAAGCTTGAAAGATATCTTCAATGGAAGGAAGAAGAAACAGTAAAGAAAAATGATGGAATGGAAGTAATCGGGTTGGGATTGTGGGGTGATTTTGGGTTTTATGAATACTATTTATATGGGCATTTTGGTAATCTATTGGTGTAAGTGAGGGTCATTTTGGGTTTTCAACATTTAATTTTATTTCCTTAATTTTTAAATTTTATTTTTTTAGTTAAAAAAGCTATAATGGTCATAAATGACTATTTAATAAAAAACCAAAACTTTTTAAGAATTAAAAACTTAACTCAAACTTTCATGGCTCATTTACTTCATTAAAACTTTCAAAGTGATATTTGTGAAACTATTTCGTATATAAAATTTAACAATACTCTTTTTTCTTCTTCTTTTTTTTTTAATTTTCTCACATTGTATCAACTAAAAATTTTGACAATTACTACTAGGTAGTCGATGGACATATTAGTGAGATTATCTAAGATGATGGCACTTATATCTTTTGTTCATTCTTGTTAATAAACTAGATGATAGCCCGCGCTTTGCGCGGTGTTTGTTTTGTTTTTCTGAAAAAAAAAATAATAAATTTTTATTTTAAATATTTTTATATATTGAAATAGAGATTTACGTCAAGTTTTATGTATAACGTGATTAGATACAATATATAATTTCATGTTAAATAACTACTTATGCTTAAGATGAAGTATTTGGTTTGATTTTAATTTTTAGTTCAATACAATAGATACATAGAGAGAGAAATTCGAGGTGATTGAACACCATTTTAATCAAGTGAAATTTAATATTAGGTGCCAACTTTTCTCTAAAATAAAATTTAAAAATATCATCAAATGAAAACCGTAGAAATTGGACCCCTCATCAAGTTGATTTCAATGGCAGATCATAATTCGTTACTCTATTTTAGACAACAATTATATGTTCTTCATCCCTCCACTTTGAGGGAAAAAATATTAAATATTAAATTTTGTGGGATAAAACAATTTTTCCTTCAAGTGATATATTTTTCTTTTATTTTTCCTTTTATTTTAATTATGAAAAAAAATATTTTGAGTATTTGTTACCCATATTTTTTTTAATTATGTATAAATAAATAAATATAAGATGGAAAAACAAACTTGTGTGTATATTATAAAGAAAAGGTTTTAAATTGATTAATATGGTTTGTAATATTTATGGTATTTTTAATTTATTTTATTAAAAATTAAGTAATTAAGTTATGGACTATAATAACTACATTTATAGTTTTTAGTAATATAGTTAAGAGAACTTGCTATTTCTCTATTTTGAACTTTAAACAACCTAAGTGGATAATTGAATAACAAAAAATAAAAACTAAAAAGAAAATGAGAATGTAATGAGATTATGAAATGAATAAATACTATTAAGTAAACTATGTGTTTTGAGCGATTATATACTTGTTTTCAATATGTTGATTATAATTTAAATTTATCATTTTATATTAGAACTTATCAATATTTTTATCATGTAATTTCAAATTTCAAATATATATGTTATAATTTTCTGATTTGATCAACTAATCTACTGGTTATAGTTGGAAGAGTCATATAGGTACACAACTATTATAATTTTAATAAATTACTCATTAGTATAAAGCATATAATTTATTATTCAAATCACAATATTATTCAAAAGTTTTAGAAATATTATAATAATTAATTTGACATTTTCATTACACATTTAATAATATTATTTATTTTATAAATCAATTTTATTTATTCAAACTAATTAAATACACAATCAAGTTAATTAATCCTTTTAATATCAATTAATTAGAACATTAATTAATCCTTTCAATTTTTTTAACTTTTTATTACTTTTTAAATTTTTATTTATTATCATTTACTATAAATAAATTAAAGCTAGTGTTTCACATTCTCTTATCCATCTATTAAATCTTATTATATTTATATATTTAATTAGGAGTATTATTATTATTAGTATTTGTTATTTTATTATTATTATTATTATTATTATATAGTAATAAATTCAATATTTTTAATTATGACAGTGAAGATCAATTAAATTGTAAATACAATTAAAAAAATATAAAATTTTAATAATTTTGTAGGTTTCCATATATACATGTAAAATTAAAAATCACTATTAATTATAAATTAAAATATGTAAATGATTCCAACCAATATTCAATTTGAAACTTTTATAATTTATAAGTATTATTTTTTAATGTCAGTATGTAAATATTTTTGGGAATATTGAGCATTACTATAAAATATCTCAAAAATATTATTGTTTGCTAGTTATAAATTTCTCAAGTAAGTTGAATTTAAAATGATGTCAAATAAAATTAAATGTTGACTTGGTTATCATTTATTCAATATAAATGTGTACCTTATCATATGTTGATTTGGAAGTTATAATAATTAAAAAAAACAAATTTTATAAAAATTAAAAGGGATATATTAATTTATAAATTTCCAATATATATATATATATATATATAATAGAAGTAAAACTAAATAAATCTAGTTTAATATGGATATTTTTTTTAAACTTTTGAACCAATCAAATATAATTTTGAGCATTGATTTATAGAATCAATAAATTAAATTTAATTAAAGATTTTCTAATTCTAGAAATAAATATTACTACACAAAAATTAGCCTTAGAAAGACTTGTGTGTGAAAGAAAAATAGATACATAATTAGATATTAAATTATAATTTAGATTCAAATTATTATAAAATTATTATTTTCTAAATACATTATTATAAAATTGTTTTATTTTTATTTTCATTGACTAATAAAAAATAAATAAAGTAAGTTTATTATAAAATAATAATGGAAACAACAAATTCCAATAACTTTCAATATAAAATGAAATCATTTTTTAAAAACTAGTTCTTAGTATACATTATCCTCATTTTCATCCTCGTGGAAGTGAAACAAATGTGACCTGATAAAAAAGAGAAAAAAAATTGTTATAAATTAAAAAAAAATAAATAGTATTTTTTGTAGGAAATAAATATAAATAAATAAATATTAATTTCTTTAGGAAATAACTCTTACCATTTTTATATTTGGAGTGTTAAAAAAGAATAGTATCAAACAGATTATGGTTCTGGATTTCACACAAATATTTAATTTAAAAAAAAAAAAGAAATATCACAAAACATAAAATAACACAATAAAATATATTGAAATTCAAATTTTACCATTTGAATGTTGGAAATGCAGAAGACAAATATCTGAAAGTATTAATTTTTAAAGTTTAAAGATAAATAAATTTGTGCATATTAGAAGAAAAAATTATATTAAAAAAGAGTACGATAAACAAAATAGTAAAATAAGGAAATGATTGAGAGGAAACATGTACCTCGATTCATGGGAGGAATCGAAGAAGATAAAGAAATTCAAAAACGAATCCAGGAAGAAGATTATGAAATGAACAGAATACCTTGAAAAGTAGCTTTTTATAATAATGAATTATTGGTAACGTATGAGAGATTTTAGAAAACTAAAAGTCTTAATTTTTGTACATTGATGCATATAACTTAATGCGTAGCATGTTAATATATCTTAAAGGTAAATAAATACATGTAGTAGTGGAGATTGAAATAAATGTAATGTCACATGTAACCTTTTTATTTCCAAAATAGCATCCAAACTCAAAAGTATCCATTTTAATGGTTTTTCAACCCAATACTGATATGTAAGCGCGCCACGTCAGCGGTCAAAGTTTCTCCTTTATAATATATATAGATTTATGATTTAAATGAAAATTTCTCGATTATGAGAGAGCTCCCAACTTCACCCTTACTTTTAAAAGTCAACGTTGTACCATTAGCCATTTCATGATCTTTATAGAAGTCTTAAATAACAATCAAATTTGCATAACAATCAATAACTAGCCATTTGTATGATTACTCTTTTATTACTGGGATAATTTTTTAGTTGTTTCCATTTTTGCATAGTTATTTGGTAGTGGGAGTAAGGCTGGACATGAGTCAAGCAGGCTTGTGAACCGCTTGTGACTCAGTTTCGTAATTGCTTGATAAGCTTTGTTCGTGAACTAGTGAGTCAAGTTTGAGCTTTAATTTTTAGTTTGATTATTAAATGAGTTAAGTTTAAGCTTCGATGTGTTTGACTTATTAGTTCGTGAGCTAGCTCGATAAATTTTATTAATTAAAATTATAAAATATAATACACATATAGATATATAATAAAAACAAATAAAAACAAATAAATATAATTCACTTTACCAACCAAATTGATTTGGATGCATATTCATATAGTTTATATTGAAAACAAAAATTAAAATAAAATTTATAAGCTAAAATAATATAAAAATATAATTTATATTGGCAAATGTCTCTTTCTTCAAAATTGAATGTTATTTTAAATAAATTATATGAAATTAGTATAGTTATCGAGTTAGCTTATCGAATTCGAGCAACTCATGAGTTTTAAGTGAGTTGAAATTAAGTTTAAAAAAATAAACTCGTTAATTAATCGAACTGAGCTCGAATTTAATAAAAAATAAACGAGGCGAGCCGAGCTAGGGTCCAACTAGACTCGACTCAACTCAGCTCATGTTCAATGCTAGTTTGAAGTTATGATTTTCATTTGTATGTTTTACAAATGCACAATTTTCAACATTTTCCCTCTTCCAATTTCTATACCTTCCATAGTAAATATGTGACATCTAAGTTGGATTGTTGAAAAGGTAGCATGGAAAGAAAATGTACTCTCAACTTCACCCAAATACTTAATCCAAATAAACTCAAGATTGCTGAAAATATTTACCTTGTATCCATAAAAGGTGAGTAGAAACTTCATATAGTAAGTTGAAAAACTCCACAGTCATTTGAAATAATCACATATTAATATAAGTTCAACATACTCATCTTTCTTATCAAATGAATATTACCCTATCGAAATACATTGATTTGAATGGAGAGGTGTTTGATCCATATAACATTGAAGTGTCTTTATTATCAAGTTAAAATCATTTAGCTGTAATAAGTATGTTATATTTGAATAAATTGAAGTTTATAGGCTCACTATCAAAATATATAAATATATGACAATAAGCATAAAGCTCGCGCTCGTTGCACAGTGTTTAATATTTTATATATTTTATTAAAATTATTGTTGTTACAATATTATTTATAATTATATTTTATTAAATTTTTAAAAATTTAATATTTTAAAATATTATAAAAATTCAGGGATAAAAATGATTGTTATTAAAAGAAAAATGATCTCATATTTCATACAACTACTGTATGCAAATTGAAAAAAAAAATCATAATATCAAAATAATTTTTTTAATTATTTCGTATTTTTTTCTCTCAATACATATGAAAAAATATCAAATGATGTTTGGGGCTCAAAACAGAGTACATGCCAAGATCAAATGATGAGTCTAACAAATCAGAAATTCAAACTCAAGCCCACCATTTCAAGCCCATCAATTTGGCATCTGGAACAATCTGGAGCAGTTACCTAATGACAGCTAGCATTTAGAATTATCTCAAAATTGGTACAGATATAACAACTATATATAACTGTAGGATAAGTTGTGCAAAATATTAAAATAGCATAACTAACTCTATTATTTGAAATACTATATATAAAGATCCTCTCTGTAAAAATCATCATCAAGAGAAAAGAAAACAATAATAGCAAGTTACAAAATATTCAATATTTTCATGGTATCAGAGCCTTAAAACTAATCTTCAGATGATTACATCAGATTCTATTCTACTACAGATTCTTCAAACACCATAAACTTTCAAACACTAGCCAAAACTCTGAATTTCAATTTGTCTACCAAAATTGACCATAAAAACTAGCAATGTATCAACTCTTCAAGATGCAGAATGTTCTCTAATGATGCATGAATGCAGGCTAGAACAGCTTATTCCTGAGACTCAAGTAGTGATCTCAAATACTAATGCCCACTATACTCAATTCTCAGGATCTCCTAGACCTTTTAATAATTCTACTAGCAGATCTAATTATCGAGAGGGTCGAGGATGAGGACGATCTAATAGAGGATGTCTTTATTGTCAACTTTGTCAAAAACTAAATCACAGTGTATTGCAATGTCACAAATGTTTTGATCAGAATTGGCAGGGAAACTAGCCCTCTTTTCAATTCTCTTGAAGATCTGCACAACAAAAATCTCATACTTGGAACTCATATCCTGCTACTCAACCACATAATGGAACTCAGAATGGTTCCTCAAGCTTATGTTACTCATCATCCATCCAACAATATAGAATTTTCTAATGAGTCTACTTGGTACCTAGACACTGGTGCAACAAGTCATGTCACGTAAGATCTACAAAATATCAGTACATGAGGAGAATACACTAACAAGGAATCTCTAGCTATTGGCAATGGTAAACCTCTTCATATTTTGCATATTGGTTCATCCACTTTTCGATTTCATGATAAACAACACACCAGTACACCTTAAAAAGATCCTTCATGTTCCTTCTATCACTAAAAACCTTTTAAGCATTTCTCAAATAACTAAGGATAATAATATAATTGTTGAATTTTCTAATGATAGTTGTGTATTTAAGGACAAGGATACAGGATAGTGCTAATCAGACGAGTTCTGGAGGATGTCCTCTACAGCTTTAGGGCATTTACACCTAAATCACAGTCACCACACTCAACCTATATTGCTATTACCACTGCTTTTGATTAGCATGCAGACTTAGAAATCCTTCTAATCAAGTTCTCGCTTTAATTTCTAAGAAAATGCATACCAAATTTAATGTTTCTTCAACTAAATTTTCTGATTCATGTCAACCTAGCAAAAATCATCAACTACCTTTTCTTTCTCATCAGATTAATGCATCTAAACCTTTAGAACTTGTCTACTCAGATATTTGGGGACCTTTTCCCTATTTATCTACAAGTGGCCATCATTATTATCTCATTTTTATAGATGCATTTTCTAGATATACATGATCCTACCCATAAAAATTAAAATCAGATGCATTGCATACTTTTATAGCCTTAAAAAATCAAGTAAAAAGACAATTTAAACATTCTATCACTACATTTCATAGTGATAATGAATGAGAAGATAGAAGGTTTAATCATTTTCTTGAATAACATGACATAAAGGCTCGATTTTTTTGTCCATATACATCGGCAAAATGGTGTTTCTAAACGAAAACACCAACATATAATAGAAATGGGTTTGACACTTCTCTCACATGCTAAAATGCCTCTCAAAATGCTGTAAGAAGCATATTTTACAGCCACATATCTAATCAATATACTTCCCACACTTACTCTCCATAATATTTCTCCATATGAGAAATTATTTCATCAAAATCCTAAGTACACACACCTCAAACCATGTGGTTGTAGTTGTTTTCCATATCTAAGATATTATTCTCCTCATAAATTTAACTTTCATACCACAAAATGTGTGTTTATAAGATACAGTTGCTTACATGATGGTTATAAATGTGTAAGTGCTATTGAATATATATATATATATATATATATATCAAGGCATGTTATTTTCAAAAGGACAGAATTTCCTTATTTCACCCTATTTCCAGAGTCAAAACACCTACAACGACAACATACTATCATCTAGTATACCAATATCAATTCTTTTCAATACAACCAAGGTTGTGCAGGTTCCATCTTCAAACTCTCAACGACTTGCATCATCACTGAATTTTGTCTAGAATACAGACTCTCATAAGGTAACTTCTCAATCTCCTATTATTCAATCAATTCCTCATCTTTCACCACCTAACATTGTTATGCAGCAACCCACAACAAACACAAATGTTATGTAAACTAATCAAAAAGTGGTATTTGGAAACCAAAAATATATATTACCAGTATCACTCCTACAGAACCTACTTCTGCAACACAAGCTCTATTGGAACCTATTTGGAAAAAAACAATGAAGGATGAAATTAGTGCACTAAAAAGGAATCAGCATTGGACCTTAGTTCCTCGAAAATCTCAAATGAATATTCTAGGCACGAAGTGGGTATTTTGAGTTAAACATAATCCAAATGGATCAATAGCTAAGCATAAAGCAAGGCTAGTCGCTAATTTAATCAAAATCCTGGGGTTGATTTTCATGAAACATTCAGCCCAATTGTCAAATCCTCTACTATAAATGTTATCTTTTCTCTTGCTATGTCTTTTGGATGGAATATAGAGCAAATTGATGTGAATAATGCATTCTTAATGGAAAACTTGAGGAATAAGTTTACATTACTCAACCACAAGGTTTTGAACACAAATCATTCCCAAAATATGTCTTCAAATTATCTAAAGCTCTCTATGGCTTGAAACAAGCCCCGATGACATGGTTTCACGCACTGAACTTGGCTCTAATTAAATGGGGTTTCAAATTCTCTACAAATGATATTTATATATTTTACCTTAATTAAAATGGACTTATGATTCTGCTATTGGTGTATATGGATGACATATTGATTACTGGTAATGACTCTACTGCTATTCAAAAAGTAATCCAAAATCTAAATAGTCAATTTTCTCTTAAATCTCTAGGGAAATTGAACTACTTTCTAGGTTTTAAAGTTCAGAGAAATGCTACAAAACTCTATCTATCTCAGAAAGGATATATTGAAGACTTACTTGTTAAAGTCAATATGGGTTCATCAAAGCCTTGGTCAACACCAATCTCTTTGGGCACCAAATTATCTCTGTTTGATGGAACTCCATTTGTTTATCTATTTTTGTATCGCAGTTTACTGGGTGGTCTTCAATATTTGTATCACTCGGCCATATATATGTTATGTAGTAAACAAACTGAGTCGGTTTCAATCAAATCCATTACAACTTCGCTGGATAGCATTAAAAAGGGTTTGAGATACTTACATGGTACTAGTGACTGCTATTTGGTATTCAAGTCTTTTCCTCAACCTCTAAAGATAAATGCTTTCAACGAGGCTGATTGGGCTTCTTCCACTGATGACAGAAAGTTTACATCTGGAGGATGTGTCTTTCTAGGGGCGAATATGGTCTATTGGAGCTCCAAAAACAACAAGTGGTTGCTCGATCCAGCACTGAGGCTGAATATAGGTCACTTTCTCACCTTTCTTTGAAAATTATTTAGATTACTTCATTTCTTCATGAAATTGGTTTCTCTCCATCTCATTGTCCAGCACTATTGTGTGACAATAACGGAGCTCGAGCCTTAGCTCAGAATCCTATTTTTCATGCAAGAACCAAGAACATTGAAATCGATGTGCATTTACAAAGAGAAAAATTAGCAGATGGATCCATGGAAATAAATTATGTGAACTCAACAGATCAAGTTGTAGACCTTCTAACTAAGCCAATGACAACAGCTCGTCATAGTGAATTGACTAGAAAACTCAATCTCTGTTCACAACAGAACTTGATTTTGAGAGAGGATGAAAGAATATCAACTGATGTATTGGGCTTAAAGCAATGTACATGCTAAGATAAAATTATAAGTCTAACAAATCAGAAACCCAAACTCAAGCCCATCATTTCAAGCCCATCAATTTGGCATATGGAACAATTTGGAGTAATTATCTGATGACAGTTAGCATTTAGAATTATCTCAAAAATTGGTACAGATATAGAAGTTGTATACAACTACAGGATGAGCCATACAAAATGTTAAAATAGTATAACCAAAATCTTAAAATAGCATAAACAACTCTGTTATTTAAAATCCTGTAAGTAAAAAACATTTCTGTAAAAATTATCATCATGAGAAAAGAAAACATACAAAATATTCAATATTTTCAACATAATATATAAATATATATATAATCAAATCTTTATTAAAAAAGTTTTTTCAAATGACGTGATATTAGGATTTTTAAGGTAGAAGTTTTTTTTTTTTTTTAAAATTATGGATGTATGAAGAAGGATATGATGACATTTTCATTTATAATGGAATTTAAAAGTACGGCGAATAACTTTTAATATAATTCAATATATTTATTTGCAATTTAATGTAATTAAAATTATCATTTAAAAAATTGAAATATTTAATCAAATATTGTAATATAAATGTTGATTATTTATTTAACTTACTTAAAATTTGTTTTAAATATAAATAATAATTTTGAAATTAACAAAATAAAAGAAAATTAAAACAACTATAAGCATAAAATTTACTATTTATTATTATTATTATCATTATTATTTTTTATCATTTATTTTATTCATTTTCAAATTATATATATATATCTTGCATTAAATGCTTGATTTCTTTTTATTTTATTATTTATATACTTTTTATAATATTGATATTATTTTAAATTTTTATTTTCAGCATTTTTGGCTTAAAGATACAGAATTTTCTACATCATTTTCATTATCCACTTATATTAAATTTTGATTATATAAAATTATAAATTATTATAATTACATCTATTTTAAATTTTATTTCCACAATTAAAAATTTAATTTGATTATAATTTAAATACATAATATATTTTAATTTTCCTCTGCTAATAGTTTTCCATAACCAAAATACTAACTAGCGGATTGTTTTTAATCTTTTATTCTTTTTCACATAAGCGAAACTCCTTCCTAGAACTCATCATCATTTACAATCAACAATGATGTATCAATATACAGACATAAATCACTCAACATAAACTTAATCATCAAAACCATAAAACAAATTAAAAATACAAAAACATAATTCAAAATTTCTAATCATCAAAATCAAACATTCATATTTCAATCACAGTTAAAGAACAATATCAATATCACACTCAATGCCAATAGACAACATAGTAGTGAAATAGTTAACATTTGAATCGGGTATTGGCCAATAATTGGCTTCCAATTTGCCATACAGTCAAAGAAATTATTCAACATGTTATTACATCACATGTTGAATAATTCGTAATTGATGCAAGCTTCACAAACTATTAAGGAAAGCGTGAAATATACCCATATTAGTAAGAAGTGTCTCTTTATAGATTCTCTATTTAGTCCAAAAAGCAATTAAAACAAAATTCCAAATAAATTGAAATAGAATAATAACACTATTGTTGAAAATGTATTATAGCGAATGATTTTATTTCACAGATTTTTCATTATATTCTCTACGATGGAGGCTAGCTTACAGTCATACACTTTAACACCCTCCTCTAATTATATATATATATATATATATATATATATATATATATATATATATATATGATTAGAGGAGGGTGTTAAAGTGTATGACAGTAAGCTAAACCAGATATATAACATAAGTACATATTGTTATCTAACTTTTGTTTGCTGCAACTAATATCTCAAATCATCTATTAACACCATATCTCATGAACTTATTTGCTTCAACTATCCTCCTAACAGTGCTTAGTCATTGTATCTATAATTACACCCTAACCACATAAACCAATATAATCAACCATCAGAATAAAAGATACAAAATAAAAAATTGATAAAAGCATAGAAGAAAACTTACAGTAGCATTACCAACAACAACATCATACCTAGTTGTGTGCATTAAAATCAATATTGTTGTATTGTATCCAATATCCATATTACTAAAAGCTTTACAAATTCAGAAAAATATTTCACTCTTTTTTTTAGAGATTAATAAATTGCCAAAAAGGTTACAATTGATAATAAATATCACTGTTAGGAAGTTTCTTGAGATAATTTTTATGTAATTCAGCATCCACACTAAGAAAAATATTTCACTAATACAGTTGAAAGAGAGTGGAAGGAAATAAGTAACTGGATCTGAGATTTACCGGAACTGGAGAGCAGTAGCTGGACGGACGGGATGATTGGCGCTGGGCGTGGACTGTAAAAGTGGTTATCTAGAGTGGCGACTGATGCACTGGAGGTAGACGGTTAGATTTGGACAGACATGGTTGTGGCAGGCGATGGGACGTCTGGGCGCTGGAAGAGGCGCGACAGACTAGCGACTGCAAATGTTTTAAGGATTAGCGACGCTAGCTCTGGAGAAGATGCGGCAACATTGTATGATGGTGACGGAGTGGAGTAGAAAGATCAACAGTCACAGGCGGGGCCGGCGTAGACCCGCAATTGATCATCTCCTCTTCACTAGAGAATCAAACTAGGAGCATTTGAGAGTCTTTAGAGAAGACTTTAGAATTATGTATCTATTCTGCTAAAATTATAAAAAAATGGTGGTGATCTGATGAAATTGTCTCTGGATTTTGTTGTTTTCAAGTGATTGGTGCATAGGAATCTTGCATGGGTGGGAACGCAAGTGAAAAATATTTCGTTTTTAAATATAAGATGTGAAAGGGTTAGAAGAAAATAATGAATGGAATATGAAGAGAGATGGTTTCGAGAAATTAACGAGAATGAAAAATAAAGAGAGAAGGTTTCGAGAGAGAGAAATAGGGATGAGAAAATGGAATAAAAAAAATACACGTGTTATCATTACATTCGTAAAATATCTTCGAAATTCAAAACATCCCATTTTTGAAGTTTTTTTACGCAATGGAGAACTATCAGTGTAGTCACGTCATTTTTTATAGGTCCATTGCGAGTTTATATATATATATATATAGCAGAACTCTCGATGAACCCTACGAGATTGACGTGGCAGGGCTGAGAGTTCACGCTTGAATTGAAAATCATCAAAAATTACAAATTTGAAATTCGAACATATTTGACCAATTATAAAATGACAAGTGTTTTGGCATTCCCACTCAACTTCTTTCTCTTTCTCTCTGTATTCAATATTCATTCATTGACCGTTTTGTCTTTCTCTCCTATTTGTTTATTAATATTATTTAATAAGGTTTTATGAAAATATTAAATCAAACAATATTCAATAAAAGTTATTCAATTTTAGTCTTTTTTATTTATAATATTTAAAATTTATATTTATAATATCTGTATATATAAAAAAGAATCACATTTTTATTTATAATTTATATATATATATATAAAAAGAATCACATTGTGATTACATCATTTCAATTTTGGACGGAACACGTAACATATACGTGAATTTGTGTCAAATTACAATTTAACATGTGTTTATTAATTTACATGTCATTATTTATTCTTTGTTCTCTCATTAGTTTGTATTTTCTTATTTATCTTCATATATAAGTGTATTTTCAACCATTATTCTCATTATTTATTATTTTAATTTTTCTTATTTGTACACGATACACTTTTTACTATTTACACTATGGTTAGACTTCTCCCACAAAACTATACTCCTCTCTCCTACAGTTAAATAGAAATTGTGAAATCAAGTCTTTTTAGTTTTGCACTTAGATATTCTCACTCCCACTCCTAATATTGAATCAAGATCTGACCTTTTCTCCTCCTACTTGTGCTCTCAAATGATCAGATGACTCGTCAGTAAAGGTAACATCTTTGTGGTTTATGGAGACAGTGAACAGATTTTTTTAATGCTAATTTCAATGACAACTATCAATGGAGATGCTTATATACGGTAATAACAACTATTTTTTAAATTAAATTTTAAATCTTTTATACATTTTCTACTTGATTTTGGAGAGTAAATTGAATGGAAGAAGAAGATAGAGAAAGAGAGATACAAAACCTTCAATTAACTAAAAAGAAGGTCGATGAGGGAATAGAGGAGGACGATGAAGACATCAAAGAGCATAATAGCACAATTTGAATGGTGAAACACACAGCGACGATAGGCTAAAGAACAACAAATTATCGTCTCTACTTCACATTCTCTCTATCAAATCACTCTACGGATATCATTGTCTAAATATTGTTTTTCACTTCTTTGTAATATGTACACTTGAATATTATGTTGCGTTTTGATCTTTAATTTGTCAGTTTTTTTTTAAAGTCTATTTTCATGAGACAATTGAATTCAAATTCATCTATCCATTTATTATAATTATTATTATTTTAAATTCTATGTATTGGTCTTTTATTTGTCAATTTATGGTTGATGTGGTTATTGCATTGTGTATTCAATCTATCAGTATTTTTTTCTATTTTCCTCCCTGTCTTCTTTAATTCAAAAGTCTCCTATATGTGTTTATCAACATCAATTAATAATTGTTTCAAAATGTATGTTCACAAATTACTTTTGAAATTCATCAGTATGGTTGATTAATGAGCTAAATTTTTCTTATTGCAATTTGGATCGCTCGTGTTATATTACAAGATAGGTGGTGGATTAATATGAATTCTTCACTTGGCACCACACTACAGAGGAGATAAATAATGTAAAAATAATAATTAAAAAAAATGTAACAGCAGACAAAGGCTGTGTTTGGCCCTCTAAGCGTTTTTTTATAGCATTTAGCGTTTTTGGTAGTGTTTAAAGTTTTTTTTAGAGCGTTTAGCGTTTTTTAAATAGTAGTTACCGTTTTAGCGTTTTTATGAGTGTTTTTAATAAATACTGTTTGGTAAATTACCGTTTTAATTATTTAATAATATCGAAATGACGTAAAAGGACATAATATAAATTAATAAATATTTTTAAATTTAAAATATGACTTTAGAATAAATTTATTATTTTTCAAGAAATAACAATTAGTTGAAAAATATTTATTATAAAATAATTTAATAAAAATAAAAGAAAAGAAATTGATAGAAAATAGTATAAATAAGGATAACATAGAAAAAATAATATTAAACTCTTTGAAACGTTGTTCTTACTAGCGTTTCATAAACTCTGTAAACAAAACTCTACAGTCAAATTATAAGTTAAACACCAAACAAAGATATTAAATGTGGTTAGAATTTTTACTCAATCAAAACTCTAAACTCTCTGGAAAACGCTTGTACCAAACATAACCAAAGAATGAAAATAATTACAATAAATGTCAATCTACTTCTCATTCTCATTCTTTCCTAACTTAGACAATTAAATATCGATTTGTATTTCATACATTCTACATATGTTTGTAGGTAGCAAAACACTTAAACTCAACCATATAAATTTATACTTATGACCTTTTTTAATTTATAATTTATATTTATTATTTAAATTGATTTTTAAGTTTCAAAGTTTTAAAACTTAATATAAAATTTTATTTTTAACCTATAAAATTAGTATCCATGTTTTGAAATTTAGTTATGTAATCTTAATTATTACATTTGGTAAATTATATTTGAATCCTCTTTAATTTTTGGTAATTGTTATTATAATTTTTATTTTAAATTATAAATTTTGAATAGTTTTTTAACAACTACAATATAATTTTACTAAAAAAAATATTTTACATAAATTAATTAATTCTTTTATGTATTACAGTTTAATTAATAACAATCACTTTACTAATAAAAAACTATCCTATACTTACTATTCATTTTAACTTATTAAATTAGCCAGATATGATTTATAAAGAAATATTTAAATACAATGTTAAATTTTAAATTAATTACAATTATGTTATATTATGTAATTTTTGAATTTGTATTCATTATATAAAATGTATCTTTTTTTACTTTTAAATTTTTGTAACTTAATATACATTTTGAATTTATTTATCTTCTTACATAATTATCATTTAGTTTTTATGATTATTGAGTTTATATGGTCATTTAATTAAATTAACCATTGTGTTTCTATAAAAAGTTTCATTTTATTTTATTTATCATGAAGTTATTTCTTTCTTTCGCAGACAAAGTTAAAGTAGAACTTTTTTAAAATAAAAACCTCTAAATTTCTTTAAATTACAATTTTTAGTATTTTATATTTTGCAATACATGCTCATGTTAAGTTAGTTTCCTCATGTCTATTTCATCGATGTGAATTCTGCTTCTATTTGTTTTGATTTAAAAGTATAATATATTGTTTAATTCTTTTATATTAGTGATATATTTTTTAATCATTTTATTATATTCATTTAAGCACTCGAATTAGAGTAATTGATTATTTCATAATAGTTATTACTCATAGTTTTGTTATCAATTTAGGAACAAAACAATTTTCATATTCCTTTTTCAATTAATAAAAATTACAATAATAGAGAAGTCCTAAAATATTAGGAAGAAAAAACTTTTCAAAATAAACATGTTAATTTACATATGTCATCTACTCAATTAATTTTATGATTTGGTAAATATTCTTTTAAAATTATATTGCTCATTATATTTTCTAACATCTACATGACATCCAAAAGAAACACTTTAATTGATACATTCTTTTCTGCCCCTCATAATTTAATTGATATAATCATGGAGAAGGCACTAAGAGTTGATGAATCACTTTTTTTACTCTATCACTTTAATATAAGCTAAATTTTTTATTTTTATATTTTATTAATATAAATTACTACCATCACTTATAAATTTTATATTTTGAGGTGCAATTACTACCATCACTTATAAATTTTATATCCTCATGTAAAAAAAATAATAATAAATAATAATAATCAAATTTTCCGTGTAATCAGCATATTTTGAAAATGCTAAATTTAAGTAACATAGAATTAAAATTACCATCAATAAATGATATCCAATTAAATTGTTTAATTAAATTATTTTAGTTAGAAATGTGAAAGGAATGTTATGTCAGAGATTTATGCCATTTTCAATTTGGGAATGGAAGAGAATTTTGTAGAGCTAAAGAAATGGATTCAATATTCAGCTCCTCAAATATTTTAGATATTTTATAATTAATGAATAGCTTTAATTTGAAAGAAAAATATCAAAATTCATATGCTTCATTTATTACTGAATGAAAATGAAGGATGAAAAACTCTATTGCTATGTCGAGTAATAGTATGGTTGGCTCAATTGGAGAAAACATTATGATGAAAGTGATACACTGTTGCAATCTTACCGGTCTTAATAATCATTAGTTTTCATAGACTCTATCACAACCATGAGTGATGAAACACTAAAAGTTAAATGTCTTTTTTGGCGCCATAAAAATGGAGACATCAAAATTGAAGAGACATTTAGATTTAAGTCAAATGTTTCACTCAAATGAAAAAAATTGGACTAATATTTTGAAGTGCTAAATATCTAAATGGTCGATGAAAAATTGTCAATAAGTTTATAATTTTGCTAATAAATTTTATTTTATTTTTTAATTTTATATTAGTAATGATATCATTAATAAATTTTTATATTGCTATAAGCCATTATTGAGCGATGTAATTGATGCACCGGGCTTTTGGCATTGATTTTGGGTATGGAATTTAGGGCCCAAATTCGACAGGTTGAAGCGAAACGGCGATCTGAATCAAACTAATTGCCTCTGACCTACGATGAATTTTGGCGTTTCGGGATTGTTTAGATGGGTTTTTTGAACTTTTATTATTTTAAGGGTTTTTTCGTAATTTTGAAATTATTTTGTTAAGGGTTAAGAGTAACGCCTTATAAAAGGGGTATTTAGGGTTTCTAAGAGGCAGACTTGATATTATATTTTTCAGTAAATCAATTGAGCGAACGATTTGTTACTCTTATTCAATTCGTTAATACTCTTTCAGCCAATTTACACACGTTTCCGGCATCGGTTGCTTTCTCCTATTCTCCCCTGCTAGAAAGAAGATTCGTCCTCGAATCTAATTCATCTTCACCAATAGCAAGCTCTCCAAGTTCTTTTTCGTCTATATGATAGGGCGATAAATCTACTACATTAAAAGTACCGGATACATTGTACTTACCCGGCAGCTCGATCTTGTACGCATTGTCATTTATTCGCTCTAGAACCTTGAATGGACCATCAGCTCGAGGATGTAATTTGCCAAACCTGCCAGCTGAGAATCATTCCTTTCTGAGGTGAATCCACACGAGATCACCCTCTTTAAAGACCACTTTCTTTCGTCGCATATCCACCCTCTGTTTGTACTTCATGTTCTGCTTAGTAATCCTGTCATGAATTTCAGAATGCAGCTCCTTAATCTGTTTTGCGTGTTCATCTGCATCAGAACTGAACTGTTTGATTGAGGGTAAAGGCGTGAGATCCAGAGGAGTAATTGGATTACACCCATAGACTATCTCAAAAGGACTCTTGCCCGTTGTTCGGTTCTGTGACCGGTTATAAGCAAACTCTGCCTGAGGTAGCACCACGTCCCACTGTTGTGGATTGTCACCAACTAGACTTCGCAGTAAATTCCTCAAGCTTCGATTGACAACTTCTGTTTGCCCATGGGTCTGGGGATGATGAGATGAGCTAAATTGCAACTTGGTTCCCATATGCCGCCACAGAGTACGCCAAAAGTGACTTACAAACTTCACATCACGATCTGAGGTCATAGTTTTAGGGACTCCATGCAGCTTGACAATCTCCTGCAAAAATAAACGAGCAACTAGTGAAGCATCAAAGGTCTTGTTACAGGGAATAAAATGGGCCATCTTGGAGAATTTTTCGACCACCACCATTATGGAATCTTTATTCCGCTGTGTCCTCGGCAACCCCAACACAAAATCAAGACTGACATCTTCCCACGGTACAAGTGGAACAGGTAAAGGCATGTACAATCCAGCATTAGTACCCTTCATTTTGGCCACGTGACATATTCGGCACTTGTCCACAAAACGTGCCACATCACGCTCCATTCGAGGCCAGTAGAAATGCTCACACAGCAAGGCCATCGTCTTATCAGTTCCAAAGTGTCCAGCTAAGCCCCCTGCATGACTCTCAGTAATAATAGACTCCCTTAAAGAACACATAGCGATACACAACCTATTTCCCTTGAAGAGAAAATCAGCCACTAACAAAAACTGTTGGAACGGACCTGTTTGACACTTCTTCCAGACATCTCTGAAATACGGATCATCAATATATAATTCTTTAAAAGAGTTAAAGCCCAAAATTTTTACCTGCATTGTAGACAACAGAGAATATTTTATGCTCAATGCATCTGCCACCTTGTTCATCACTCCAGCTTTATGCTTAATTACGAAACTGAAAACCTGAAGTAGTTCCACCCACTTCGCGTGCCTAACATTCAGTTTCTGCTGCGCATTAATATATTTCAGAGCTTCATGGTCAGAATATAAAATAAACTCCCTCGAAATAAGATAATGACGCCAATGCTCTAAGCTCCGTACTATGGCATAAAATTCTCTATCATACGTCGAATACTTCTTCTTTGCTTCATTCAACTTCTCACTGAAAAATGCCACCGGTTTATTTTTCTGACTCAGTACACCCCTAATACCCACGCCCGAGGCATCACAATGTACTTCAAAAACCTCATTAAAATCAGAAAGAACCAAAATTGGGGCTTCAGTTATCTTCTTTTTCAGCAACAGGAATGCCGCTTCCGCCTCTTTGGTCTACGTAAACTTACCCCCTTTAGACAATCCGTAAGAGGTGCAATAGTAGTGCTGAAATCTTGGACAAACCTCCGATAAAAAGATGCTAACCCATGAAAGCTGCATACCTCATGGATATTTTTCGGAGTTCCCCAACTTGTAATGGCCTCAATCTTCATAGGGTATACCTGAATGCCTTCCCGCGATCCCGAAAAAGTCACATGATTAGTTAAAAAGTGACACTTCTTCAGATTGGCATATAACTTCTACTCCCTCAAGGCCTCAAACACTTCTCGTAAATGCTGCAAATGCGTCTCAATCGAAGCACTATAAACCAGGATATCATCAAAATATACGACAATGAATTTGCCAATAAAAGAACAAAAAACTTGATTCATCAGTCTCATAAAAGTGCTCGACGCATTAGACAATCCGAATGGCATCACCATCCACTCGTACAGGCCATCTCTAGTCTTGAATGTTGTTTTCCACTCATCTCCAATTCGCATTCTGATTTGATGATACCCACTCCTCAAGTCTATCTTCGAAAAGACAGTAGCCCCATGTAACTGATCAATCAAATCGTCAAATCGCGGAATGGGAAAACGATACTTGATTGTAATTTTATTGACAGCTCTGCTATCTATACACATTCTCCACGTTCCGTCTTTCTTAGGGACTAATAATGCCGGCACTGACAAGGACTCATACTCTCCCTAATCGCACCTTTTTTCAGCAACTCCTACACTTGCCGCTGCAGCTCTTCATGTTCCTTAGGGCTCATTCTGTATGCTGCCTTATTAGGAATAACAGCTCCTGGGATGAAGTCCATATGATGGTGAATATCTCTCATTGGCGGCAACCCAGGTGACAACTCCTCCGGTACAACATCAGCAAACTCCTCAAGTAAGGGCCTAACTTGTGAAGGGACTTCAGGACCCGCAGTATTTGACTGTACCACTACAACAACAAAAAGTTCAGGGGCACGCACCACCTCCTCCCGGAATTCCGATCTGGACAACAGATTATTCTGCACTTCTTTTCTCAAATCGGTAGGGCCCAGGGTAATAGCTTTACCATCCTTCTTGAAACTGTAGGTATTTCTAAACTCATCATGCTGCGTTTTTCTGTCAAATTGCCATGTCCTTCCCAAAAAAATATGGCAGGCGTCCATGGAAATCACATCACACCACACCTCATCAGTATATTTCTCGCCAATCGAAAACTGCACAAGACATTTCTTACTAACTTTCACCTCGCTCCCTTTTTTAAGCCACGACAACTTATACGGTCGAGTGTGGTCCTCTGTTTTCAGTCTCAACTTCTCCACCATAGTAGCGGAAACTACGTTCTCGCAACTTCCCACATCTATGATCACAGTACATACTTTTCCACCACTAGTGCACTTAGTATGAAAGATATTATGCCTAAGCCACGACTCATCTTCCGTAACAGCAATATTTAAAACTCAACGAACAACTAAAGACTCACCAGAATCTGCATAAATCACTTCATCCTGTTCTGGCCCCGCATCCTCTGGTTCACCATCAGATTCATCATAAGTTGGTTCTCCGTCATAGTTTGGATTCTCGACCAACGTCACAACCTGACGATTAGGACAATCTGCAGCAAAGTGTCCCAACCCCTGACACTTCAAACAATGCTTAGCAGTAGTCCATCCCCTGCTATTTCCCGTGTTGCTCTGTTCCCCTTTCGCTGCAGGTTCATAACTCGCACCTTTAACAGCAATTGGTGTCGATTTTATCGCGGAACTCTCTCCCTTCCCTCGAAAACCTTTACCAGACCATCGATTCTGAAAATTGGATGCACTGCCTGTTCTTTTGCATTGCGACTCCACCTTTAAGGCCAATCGACAGACATCCTCATACGTCCAATACTGTTGCAAATGGACAACGTCAGAAATCTCTGTTCGTAGACCAGCCAGAAACCGAGCCACAGTCTGCTCTTCTTCCTCATCCACATCACAACGCATCCACAACTGATCAAACTCCTCGATATACTCCTCCACTGTCGAATTGCGCTGTTTGACATTGTGATACTCGATAAACGCCTCTTGCCGGTAATGACAAGGTAAGAACTTTCTTTGCAGCAATTTCTTCATCTTGTCCCAGGGTTTCACCTTCGATTTTCCTTCCCTAACACGCTGTTTTTTAACGTGTTCCCACCAAATCGAGGCATGTTGTCGCAACTTAATCGCCACAATTTTATCCTTCTCTTCCTCAGTGAAGTCCTTAATATCAAAAACTCTCTCCACAATGCGCAACCAATCGATAAACTCATCAGGATGAGTCTTACCTTCAAACTCAGGAATCTCGATCTTCATTCCAAATTTCCGAACAGGTGACCGATGTCCAGGTCGCATCCCCCGATTTCGCCCCTGGTTTCGAACCCAAAAAGGGTTGACGTCTTCCTCCTCATATTCGGATGTCGCATCAGATTCCTCACCTTCGGATTGAACATCCAACCCCACCTACGCGAGTTGTAGTTCCAAATCCTGGATCCGCTGTCTTTGTTCTTCAATTTCCACGTCTCGCGGGTCTTTGTGATGCGGTGGTTCGTCTACTTCAGGAACGACTCCACGCCCCCGACCACGACCTCGCCTTCCACCACGACCTCCACGATTATTTTCAGCCATCGAGTTAAAGCAACCAGAGCTCTGATACCAACTGATGCCGGAAACGTGTGTAAATTGTCTGAAAGAGTATTACGAATTGAATAAGAGGAACAAATCGTTCACTCAATTGATTTACTGAAAAATATAATATCAAGTCTGCCTCTTAGAAACCTTAAACTCCCCTTTTATAAGACATTACTCTTAACCCTTAACAAAATAATTCTAAAATTACGAAAAAACCCTTAAAATAATAAAAGTTCAAAAAACCTCTCTAAACAATCCCGAAACGCCAAAATTCATCGTAGGTCAGAGGCAATGAGTTTGATTCAGATCGCCGTTTCACTTCAACCTGTCGAATTTGGGCCCTAAATTCCATACCCAAAATCAATGTCGAAAGTCCGGTGCATCAGTAATAATAGCCCTTTTTATACTTATGTCATTAAAGTAATTTAGTTAGATTATATATTTAATTTATTTTTTTCAACTAAATTAATATCAATTATAAGATTTCCTCATTTCGTACCAACTAAGGGTAAATACGAATGATTAAAATTACAATTTTAAATTTCTTTATTTAAAATTAATATCAAATGATAGTAACCGGACAAAACTTTAAAAATTATAATTGTACATGTTTACACAATAATAATAAATAATCAAGCTCTTTAATATAAAAATTGAACTATGAAAATAAAAGTAAATGATCTATTTCTAGCATATTCTTATAATTGATTTATTATTGCCATTTTAAATACAAATAAATCATGATTTACGTACATCTTTTAGAATTTATCATGATGCAGTTCACTTTGATTTAATATACATGACTTTTATTCATCTCTTCAACTATCGAAATTCTATAATGGATGGAAAATACATACGATGTATTTGTCATTTGGTGGTAATAATCTTTATAGTATATACTTCTAAAATGCATCCAACAATACCAATTTATGATCCTCGTGGATTTATGATTATTTGTTAATTTTAATTAATTGTATTTATACATTGCATTATAATTCTATGATAGTTTAATTCATGAATCATATAATGCTTTACTACGTGATAAATTTGTTAGGCTAGAATCAAGACTTGTATATTATATTTGTTTTTATATTTTCACTTTTTATTTATTATATATATATTCAGATATTTCATTGATGTTTTTAATGATTTGAATATTGTCATATTTTTTTCATATATTCTTAAATTATAGTGTTAAATTTCAAACAATTGTCAATTTTGTACGGTCATAACGATGAGCTACTACACACTAAACTATTGGACAAATTTCTAACTTATGAGTCTATTTTTTTTAATAAAATTGAAATAAATCAATAGATAAAATGTACGAAATTATAAATTAATACATATTTGCTCAGTAATCTGATCTTTCTAACATTATGCGTTCAAATAAATAATTAATAGTTTATTTAAAGAAATGAGTTAACTTTGAAAAACTTTTAATTATAGTAGAAAAATTAATTTAATACCCATACTTAGCTGGATAAAAATAAAACTTAACAAGATATTTAATATGGCGTAACATGCGGACTTATTGGCTAGTTTATATATATATATATATATATATATATATATATATATATATATATATATATATATATATATGAGGAGCGATAACTCCACCTCTTAGCATTTGTACTCCCACCCCAATTTTATTAGAATTCCAATAATATCCATAATTGAATTAACTCATCCATTAAAATAAAAAATTAAATAGTAAAAAAGAGTTTTATTTGGATTTTAAAGTAAATGAATACATAAATAATTTGATAATTTTGAATTAAATTATAAAAATATTTATTTTAATTTTTACTTTTCGTACATTAATTAAAATTTTATAAATTAATATATAAAAAATTATCAGCAAATACAATTAATTTAATAATTCATATTAAAAAATATAAAAAATATATTTTATGTATATTATTATATAAAAAAATAATAACGTGATATATATATAAAATAATTAATCTATATTAAATAAATTATTTATAATTTAAAAAATATATATTTTTATAAATCATTCTCATTAAATTATAATTTTTTCTATATTAATTTAATATAAAAATATAAGTGGCCGTCAGTACGTAAATACAAATTTAATATAAAAGTATAATGGGTAGTTGGGTGTACAATATCATCACTCTATATGTAGATGGCATAAATTATACAGAGTACAGAATTTTCTTCCTGGTGAGCTTAATATTACACACCCTCTCCACTCTCTATCTGGATCCCGATTTGACTGGCTCCATCGTGTTATGTGCATGCAAAATTGGGCCATTGATCTCTGTATCTCGGCCCATAGCGTTATGATATGGGACCCAACACAACATTTACCCCATAGACCACCCACTTATTAATTACAAATTACTAATTTCATGTGAAATTTTCCATTTTTACATTCAACTATACGAAACCACAAAAGAACAATGTATCAATTACTGTTTATACACTTCCACTAGCTCTACGTTTGTAGACTCGTGATTTTATTTTCCAAACAAATACGTGTAGTGCACATCTATTTGATAGCCACTCAAATCCAAACCCTATCTTTATTTTATTTTCTTAAAACAATAACCTAATAATAACAATAACTACCATTCTTCTTAAAGAATACTTTCTTCCAGACCAAGTTTATAAATTCACCTTTTATCTTTTTCGTTTTTCAATTTCTTTCCGCACCTTTCTATAAATTGATCAGCAATTGACACGTGGATATAATTAATTATTAATTCGATTACGTTAATTAACGTTAAGCAAATCAACGCGAGCCAACACAAAAACTGAAAAAAATATTAAAACATTTTAAGTTAAGTTCAACCAACGTAAAACAAACTTCCATACAAAACACACATCACAATTCGCCACGTCATCGGATCCAACGGTTGAGAATTCGCGTGGACCAACAGCTGAATAGATTCCTCCAAGAAAATGACTAGTCTCTCTTTCCTCCTCTCTCTCTGCATACACAAACTAAAACTAAAACGAACCAAAAGAAAGCAACTGAGAGCACGAAACTTCACTCGTCGTCGCAGAGCAGAGGCTGTAAGGTACTTCCTTTCTCGCATGATCTTTTTCTTCTCTTTTCATCTTCTTTTCGTTCAAGTTCTTGTTCTTGTGATTGGAATGACTATGATTTCATTTACTTGTTTTGTGTAATCGATTTTTGATGAAATGGTGGTTCCTATTTGTTTGTTGCTACGATTAGAGTTTATAAGGTTGTAGTGTGTTAGATTATATGTGTGGAAGGACGATTGGTTACTTGTAATCGCTCTTATATGTTAATTAGTATGTGTTTACGCTTTCCAAAGATATTTTGTTTAGTGTTGATTATGATTTTCTTGGTACTTTTTCGTCTGCAGATTTCGTACGTGTGTATGATTCTGAGTAATTTAATTTTACTTATTTTATTGTTTGATTGTGAAAATTTGTTAACAGTGACGTTTCTGTGTTGTATAGAAGTGGACCACGACTAGAACGAGAAGGCGGCAGTACTCGTGCTAGGCGATCCACTGAGGTTTTCTTTAGTTTATGAATTTGTTTTCTTGCTTTTTATTATTATTAAATTCATTTTTTTTTCATTTTCTTTTCCTTTTTTTATGGTAGCCGAATATGTGACAAAGTTCATGTTCAGATTAGGGTGGATTCTTGGGTGGTTCATTATATTGAATGATGATGTTTTTCTGTGCTGTTTTATTAATTTGCAGGGAGTAAATATGGCTAACAACAATAGTGGCGTGAGGGGATTGGTTTCTATTACTCTTAATGAGAGGATTCTTTCCTCCATGACTCATCGATCTGTAGCTGCTCATCCCTGGCATGATCTTGAAGTTGGTATATATCATTTTCATTTTCTAATGTTTCTTGTTTCCGTGTGATGATGAGATAAAGTGTTGCATCGCTGAGATGTTTACTGTGTTGATTTTGTTTGGTTATGCAGGACCGGATGCGCCGGCTATCTTTAACTGCGTAAGTTTGTTAATGCCATTTTTTTTAGTGAATGTATGGAAGAACAAGATGCAATGCTCGGATGTTTTAGTTTTTGTTAACTAGGAAATATGGATTGTGGTTTGTGAATTCATTAACATTTGTAGAGTAAGTAAAACCAGGATGAGAAGGTAATAAGTAATGAGGACTTGTTTTCCTCTTGTTACATGTACCAATCTGTAGATAGTGATCATATATGCCTTTTTCACTACAATGTCTATCTTTGTTCTAGTGATCATATATGCCCTTTGGACTTAAATGTGTATCTTTGTTCTAGGTGGTGGAAATTGGGAAAGGGAGCAAGGTCAAATACGAACTGGACAAGGCCACAGGGCTCATAAAGGTAAGTTCTTCTTCTTCTGGACATTGTGGTTGAGTGTTTGCACCTAAAAACAAGTTGTTATTATGAATTTTCTAGCTTAGGATGTCGGCTTTTTATGTGGTTGAGAAGTTATAGTGCACACTAAGAACTAGATAGTGAATGGGTTGACTAGAATATATTTTTGGTGCTGTTATCAGTATTTTATTCCCCTGAATTTTTTTGAGAAGTATATATCATGATTCACAAAGATCACCTTGGGAGTATACTTTCTACTATGTACAATTCACGATGGTGGAGTTCTGAACCTTCATTGAGCTACATGTGCTGTTTTTACTTGAAGAAATTAATAAAATTTGATATTTTTAACTGTAGGTGGATCGTATTCTCTACTCATCTGTCGTTTACCCACATAACTATGGCTTCATCCCAAGGACTATATGTGAGGACAGTGATCCCATGGATGTTCTGATACTGATGCAGGTAGCCAACAAAGTTAATTTTGGAATTGGTTAGAGTGGTTTACACTACTCTCACTGCAACTTCTAGCTAACAATTTTTTGTAATTTCTTGAAGGAGCCTGTTCTCCCTGGGTCCTTCCTTCGTGCCCGTGCTATTGGATTGATGCCTATGATTGATCAGGTATGAACGGATGATTAGTTGATCATTAGAAATAAGGTCATACAAGAGTATTGGATCCTTCAAATTTATTTTAAGCTTCAGATAATGAACTGCTATCTTTTACTTTCCCATTCTCAAACTTTGGTTGCTGTCTTAATGATCTTTTTGTGAATTAGACATCAACAACTTATCGGTTGGGATCCCTTTACTACTATTTTCTCCTATACTATACTCAGTTAACGATAAGAACTTCATTACAGGGTGAAAGGGATGACAAAATTATTGCAGTATGTGCTGATGACCCAGAATTCCGTCATTATTCTGACATCAAGGAGCTTCCTCCACATCGCCTTGCTGAGATCCGCCGGTTCTTTGAGGATTGTATCCATCCCATGCATCTCATATAATTTTGTTATATAAATCATAAATTTGATCTATGGTAAATCCTTAACTAATAATGAATGACAGACAAGAAGAATGAGAACAAGAGGGTTGATGTGGAAGACTTTTTGCCAGCAGAATCTGCTATTGAAGCCATAAAATACTCCCAGTAAGTGTTTATATAGAAACAAAATCATGTCTGTTAATTTCACATATATTCTCTCAACAATGCACTTGAAGTTACTATGATGATTTTCTCATGCACCTGCATCTCTTGTCACAGGGATCTGTACGCTTCGTATGTTGTTGAAAGCCTAAGGAAGTAACTTCTTTGACAGACTGTGAATGACTGCAAGCTCTTACTATCATATATTCAAAGCTTTTAGTTCCATCAACTGTTTGATTTCAAAACATTTAACTGCATCAACTGTTGATTCCATCACCAAATTTCTCCATAAAATCGTGTTGTTGTATGTATGTATGTACCTAATAGCCTAATGGCAAGTTCTATGATGTATGTTTTTCTCGGCCTTTATAGTGTATGTTTTTAACCCTCCTTTGATTCTTTGCATTTCTTATTCCTGATATGACTGTCATTACACATTATAGAATGTGGACCTTAATTATTAAACTAGAATTCCATATGAAATAAAACATATTTTTTCTCATAAAGTGAAAATAGAAAAAAAATAATATAAAAAAAAATGGAGTGAGTGGACACGTGTAAGCAATTGGTTAGTTGAGAAATACAGGAACTGTAGAGAAGCGAGTTCAGCACTGTGCCTGCGATTGCTCTTCTTCCACCTCGGTTCCAACCATCATCGTTTCTTTGGAAATTTTTTTAAAAATAAATAAATTAAAAAAATATCAACACACAGTTTCACGACACCATTCGTCGCCACTCATTTCAATTTCAAGATCAAAATCGCGAATCTTGAATGGGAACTTTGGGGAGAGCAATCTACTCGGTCGGATTCTGGATCCGCGAAACCGGCCAAGCTCTTGATCGCCTCGGTTGCCGCCTTCAAGGCAACTACTATTTCCAAGAACAACGTAAGTCCTTCAATTACCTTTATCGTTTCTCTTAGACCTAAACAAAACCCTATCAATTAGGTCTAATTTGTTCGAATTGTTTGAATGTAGGTAGCGTTAGTGCTAGTAGGAATTGAATTGTACTGAATTGAATCTGTTTGTTTTGCAAATCCAGTGTCTAGGCATCGGACGCTTATGAATGTGTTTGATAAAGCTCCTGTTGTTGATAAGGACGCGTTTGTTGCACCTAGTGCTTCTGTCATTGGTGATGTTCATGTTGGACGAGCTTCTTCCATTTGGTATGGATGTGTTCTCAGAGGTAAAAGAAATTCGGATGATTTGTTTGGGGATTCTAGATGCTGGTGATTTGTTTGTCTTATTATGCTGTGACTTTTGTATGTGCAGGTGATGTTAATAGCATCAGCATTGGGTCTGGAACCAATATACAAGATAATTCACTCGTTCATGTGGCGAAAACCAATTTAGCCGGCAAGGTTTTACCGACTATTATTGGAGATAATGTTACTGTTGGTGAGTTAGTTTACGTGATTGATTTAAGGTGGATTTTTATTTTCTGGTTTAGGAGAATTTTAATTTTAATGTTTAGCTGTGAACAGGTCATAGTGCTGTTTTGCATGGATGTACTGTTGAGGATGAGGCATTTGTTGGTATGGGTGCTACCTTGCTTGATGGAGTTTATGTTGAGAAACATGCCATGGTTGCTGCTGGAGCTCTTGTAAGGCAGAACACAAGGATTCCTTGTGGAGAGGTATGTTGTATGCCTTCATTTAGTTTTTTATTTGGTGACCTGAAAAAACTGCATGTTTGTATGGTTTGCGTGTGTTTTGTTGTCTGTTATCGCTACAGGTCTGTGGGACATGTTCTTACTCCTGTTGTTGTTGTGATGCAATGCCTTTTTTTGTTTCTCTAATGGGCAATATCTAGCTAGAAAATTTAGGATTATGGTGGTTTTAGACTTGAGATATTTCATCAATCTGGAAAGGATGACTCATTGCGGGGAACGGTTTTGTTTGGTCCAAAATATTACTGCCTAATGAAAAGATAACCTATTTTGATTGAGATGATTTTTCAGTTATCTCTCCCTCTAATGGTGCTTTAGTTTTTGTCTAGTTGTTATCTTCTGTTCTTGTGAACCTCTATTAAGCAGCTGTTGTTTTCTCCTTATATCTTCTTGTTGAGGTAGTTATGCTGATATTGGAGCCTCCTCATGCATATTCATTAATAAGCCTCTGAAATATTGGTTGTTACCTCATTTACCAAGTATCTGTCTAGCCGGGTTTCAATTTTTGGCATTATTTTTGGGTTTTTGAGAAGACTGAAAACTCTTGCATCATGACTTCCCTGTTGCCTACCTCTCATTTTAGTTCTTCTACTAACTATGCAACCTCGAGATACATGCCAAGCTTCTTCAACCAATCATGGTGTCTCTAACCGAGAAGTCCTAATTGACTTCTAACATGACTCCTAATCCTTTATACTGATTACTATTTTTGAATTGATCAAATAGGTCTGGGGAGGAAATCCTGCAAAGTTCTTGAGGAAGCTCACAGAAGAAGAGATGGCCTTCATTTCCCAGTCAGCCCTAAACTATTCAAACTTAGCTCAAGTCCATGCAGCTGAAAATGCAAAGAGTTTCGACGAAATAGAGTTTGAAAAGCTGCTTCGCAAGAAATTCGCACGCCGTGATGAGGAGTACGATTCAATGCTTGGTGTTGTTCGCGAAACACCTCCTGAGCTCATCCTTCCTGATAATATCATGCCTAACAAAATGCCTAAGGCTACCTAACTGGAACTCATGATGAGGTAGGTCTTTCTTGGGATCCATTATCCTTGAATATTCTGTTATTTGCATGATCTGTAGGAAATGAGTGTTTTTCAATCCCAATAATATTTTTTGGATCAGGCCAAAATGTTAAGATAAAAAATCATGATTCACATTTCTGGCATATTTAAGAGACTTCATTTTCTTGTTCCTAAGAAACCTCCCACAAGCTTTTGGATGTGTAGATCATCCAGGATATTAGTCTATATGTATTTTGTACCTTCCTTATATCATTATTGCTTTGCATTTGTTTGCCATTAATAAAGAACCCAAACTCAGTCATTTTGCTCATACTTAATCTTCATGTTAAAGAAAATGGATTTAGTTTTGGTTTTTTAGGATTTTGATGCCATTTTGATTGCTCAAATTCAATGTTTTGGAAGGTTACCAAGTCTATTTTGATTTTTCAATTTTTAGAATAGTGATATAGAGGTGTCAATGACACTAGTCTTATGCAATACTAAAAATAATTGCTTCATTTTGTCAAACCCCAAACTGTCTTGCCAGCCTATGATTCATAATAAGCAAACTTGTTTTCTTATATCTTTATTTTATGCATAGGTGAATATTGCATTCTTTAGGACTTAGGAATCATGATTTCAAAACCTTGTATACTTGAAACCAACGGTAGATTAAGAACTAATAAAGACTAATCCTTAAAAACAATCATTAATTTAATCTAATTATCTTCCTTTCTAACAATTAGCAGACATGTGTCATCTACACTACAAGCAATAATCTGGGTCAAAATTGGCCAATAAAAAAATAAAGTTTAAGAATTATATTCTCTCTTTTTTCTTCTGGTAAAGAAGAATACTACTCTAGATTTGGTTTTTTACATGATTGGATTTGCTGACATAGACTTGAATGTATATCTTTTTCAAAATTGAGATTCCATTTGTATACAGAATCAATCCATTGGTTTTTATTTATTTATTTATTATTATTATTTTATATGTTATTATAGTGGTTTTATATGAATGAGAATATGCAATCTACTTCTCAACAACTAGGATTTGCTGGGGCCAACAATTTTGTACTCTTTTGTTTCTTTTGCAAGCAATTCTATATGCCTTATCTTTTTAACTAATTAAAATAATTAACAACTGCAATTGTATATGCTATATTCAAAAACTTACTGAGTGTGTTTGGCACTAGATGTTATATTAGCGATTGAGTTAGTTGTTAAGGTAGCGATTAGCTGTTAGCTGTTAAACTAGCGGTTGAAGTAACTGTTTGAGATGAGTGTTTGGTAAGACCAATGAAATGTTGAAGTAACGGGTAGATATAAAATGACATAAAAGGATAATATAGTTAAAGTGTATTTTTAAAAAAAATCTAGTTCAAAAGAATAAATTTTACTAGGATATTTTTTTTAATAACCAAAATTGGATAAGGGTAGAATGGGAGCTTTTTGTTAGCGATTTATGGACAGCTATTTCAATTAGCTGTCAGGAAATCGCTAATTAAACATCTAACCGTTAATTAAAACCGCTAATCAAAAAACTGCTCCCAAACACCAAAAATTTCAAATCGCTAATATAAAATCTAATCGCTAATTAAAAATCTACTTATCAAATACACTCATAGTCTCAGGTCTTGAACCCACCAAAGCACTAAAACTATGCATGGGACCCTACAAAAATCAAAATTCAGTGGTTCAATTTGCTGTACAACACTATATTATGATCAATATAGTTGACTAGTGGATATATGTTTCAGTTTCAGGTACACTTACAAGTCTCTCAGCTTTGCATGTGATTGTTTTGTTTCTACCCATTTAATTTTTATATATACATACACATAAAAACAATAATTAACCTCATTTGAATTGAATTATTTGATCATAACATTTCATTAAATGAAGAAATATTGAAGAAGAAGTGGCCAACATTAAGGTCCCACTCTCATATACATTTTCTTTTTCTGGGTATTTTTATTTGGTCTCAGGTTTGTTCTTCTTTAGCTTCATAACCCCACTACAAGGTTTCAAATTAATTAACACATTTATAGTAATTATTTCATAGTAATATATACAGTATATAAATTGTCGTATGTGTTAAATGAAGATTACAACATTTCAATCTTCGCTGGCGACGTTTAATTTTCAACGACCTACTTCTTATTGTTTCATCATATTCATAATTATGATATAAATAGTTTGTGTGGTTGATTTTGATTTGGTTATTTTAATTCTCATATTAATGTTTGTTTATGATTAGACGTGCCTACCACCTTCACATGCATACATTGACTACACATCTTCTAATTTATTTAATGATTAGTTGGTCTCTTTATTTTTTAAAATAAAAGATATGATAAAAAAAAAAAAATCAACTAAATATAACACATTTAGATAAAAATGATTCATGTTATCAAAATTGGATTCATGTTAACCTATAGTTACTAAATTTTAGAAAGATATAAAGGGTACTTGGAAAAATATAAAAGTTAGCTATTTATGAAAGCAAGTAGGCCATGTATAATTTAATGTGAGAAAACTATATCTTAGCAACTCAACAACCTAACATTCCACATATCCAATCATTATAACACATGCTTCACCACCCTATTTCATTTCTTCCTATCTATTATTTTAAAATATTATTATCATTCTTCATTAAAACAATTTTATATATTTGTTTCAACTCATGATATTTTATAATTTTTTATATTTTAAAATATTTTTTTATTATTATTTGTATAAAAAAGTGTTAATACCTATAAACAAAAAAATTGCTTTGATGCTTTGTAAAAATATTTTTATTTTTATTATTTTATTTATAGATTAAAAAGTAGAAGTTATTCCTAATAAACTTTAATAAATTTCAAGTCCATCATGTAATTAAATTATTTTATTTTTCAAAAAATTACAATTTAAAATATTATTTCTTATTCAATTCCATTCAAATCAATGTATTTTTAAATTTTTTTTTTATATTAATACTATTTTAAAATTTTTGTTTGAAAAATATTTTAATAATTTAAGGTTTAAGTTTAATGACTTTAATTAATGTAAGTATTAACTATTGGTTTTGCATTATAATATTCAATAATTTAAAATTTTAATTAATTATTCAAATAAAAAGAACAAGAAATAAGGGCAGGTGTTTCTGCAACAATAAGACCCATTTGTTCTTGTATGTCCTCCTATTGTCTCCATCACCATATTCAACTTCATTTTTTTTAATTTTCTTTACTCAATTTTAATTTAAAATAATAGTTATACACTTGGTTAATGACGTGGCACCGTATTTACCCAAAATGCCCCTCTCCAACCACATCAATTCCCGCGTTTTTACCGGCAACCGGTTAATTAACCGCCACCTGTCATTCTATTAAATAATATTTTTAATTTCTCTTCCTCTTTTTGTTATTTTCTCGATTTCTTAAATTTAATTTTCTTTTAAGACTATCCAATGGAAATCGAATACAATAATTCATGTCTATTTTTGTAATTTAACGTCGTCTTTTTCATTTTTTGAATTTTAAATTTCACTTTTTCTTTTTTTTTTTAAAAAATTTTCGTTGTCTGCTTCTGATTCTGCGAAAAGGAAAAGAAAGAAATTTCTGCAGAGACAACACTACTAGTAGAGAAGAGAGGTGAAGAGGCAGAGAGAGATGTGTAAAAATCGAAACTTTTTGTAAACCCAGAAAACGAAAGCTGAAAATACTTGACAAACCCTAGTTTTCTTCATTTTTGGTGGTGGTTTTATCGTTGGGAGTTGTGATTTTCATGGAAAATCTCTCACTTTCTCGGCAGCCAAACAAGTCGAGTACTAAAAAAGCTTGTAATGGCGGTGGTGGGAGGACGAACTATGATGATGTATTCGGAGGTCCACCGAAGTTTGGTGTGCCGTCTTTGGCACCGAGAGTTGATGACTATGCGGAGATTTTCGGCGGTTTTCACGCCGCGCGTGGCGGTGGTGGTTCGATTCCGGTGTTGGATCTTCCGGTGGTTGAGGAGGAGGATGTGTTCTTTGACGTGAGTAGCACTGGGTTTGATTATGAGGAAGTGTTTGGTGGTTGTGGTCGGGGTTTTGGTGTTTCGTTTGAGGAGTTGATGATGAAAATGGAGGCTGACGAAGAGGAAGCTAACGGCGGTGGCGATGATGGTGACTCGTCTGATGAAGCCTGGTATGTTTGCTTATTTTTGCTTCTTCTGGGTTGTACAAAAAAACAAAAAAGATTACAACTTGTTGTGGTTTGGAGGAACAAAACAATGTGTGCAATTAATGTTTGTGTGTTTTTGTTGGTTTTGTTTTTGCTTGGGAGTTTCATTTTCATTTTCAACTTTATTTTTATTTTTATTTTTTTTTGATAGCTACTTCACTGATTAATGTTTTTTACTTTGGAGAAGGGGTCTTTATTTGCGATCTTGTGTTTGTTTGAGCATTTGCAACTTCTGAGTTCTCTCTGCTATACATTAGTCAATCTTATTTTCTAGAAAATTTGTTTGTAGGGATGGAATGAGTTATGTTTGTTTGTCCTTGTCCTTTTTGAGGATATTTTTGGGATCTTGATGGAGTAATTAACCTCAGAGCGTTTCTTTGAAACATGAAAGTATGTTATGGTATAATAGACCTATCTGTTAAGTTTGTAGGACTTCGAATTCGGATTCTAGTCTCCTTAGGGTAGCTGAGTTGTTTTTCTTTTATAATTGCATGAACTGGTAAGTGTCAATATATGTATAAGTAGCCCTTTTCACTCAAGCAGCTCAAAGCTTTAAGATGTGGTGAAGTTTGTGTCTGTTGGCTTGTGAACACTTGTTTGTCGGGTTGTTTGCGTTTATTATGTGATGATTTTGGTTAATCTGGTTTCTGGTAGTATCATTTCCATGCTGCGGTTAGTTTGGCTTGCTTGACTGGTATAGTTGTTTTGCATTTGTTATTCGATTTTTGTTAACATGATGTTTTATCTGTATTCTATTTTTCCATCAACAGGACTCCAGCAGAATCTGAGTCCCTGGAAGAAGAATTAGATAATTTGGAGAACAATCAGAGCTTATCAAATGGTGATTCTTATGAATCGATTGATGATGACATGGAGTTCAACATTTCTTACCATAAAGCTAATCAGATAAGTACTGAAGATTTTTCAAATGGGGTTACTCATTTAACACAACTACAAGATGTTTCCGGGTATGCTTTCTTAGTCAATAAAAACACGTACCTAGGGAAGGCAGATGGTGAGAATCCTTCGTTGCAGATAACTGATGATGATGATGATATTCAAATGGATTTCAGTGGGACTCAAAAGAATCTTAGGAAAACTATGTTTCACCCTACTGATAGCAGCACTTTTGAACAGACATTTGAGAATGGCTGTAAAGTTCAAAGAGGTTTCGAAAGGAATTGCTCTCACGCTAATGAGTCATTTGTGACTATATCTGAAATAAATCTGAGAACTCAGCCATCAGATGTGCCACCTCCTCGTAGACCGGCACCTCTATTAGGTGTCAAGAAAGGTGACTTTAGTGAGTTAGCTGAAGTCTATAAAAATGTTTCTTCTGAGCAGACAGAAGGTGATAATTCTCCACCTTACTTTGATGTCGAAGTGGATGCTAGTTCATCTGCTGCAGTCTCTGCTGCTACTATGAAAGATGTAATGGAGAAAGCTCAGGAAAGTTTGAAAAATGCTAAGGAATTACTGGAAAGGAAGAGAGAGCGTCGTGGTAGCCGTACAGAAAGGAAAGATAAAGAAGGAAAAATGTTTTCTAGTGTTGATTATCTGAATATGAAGGATGAGAGAGAGCATGCTACTTATGAAAGACCAGAAAATGGAATGTCATTTTCTGGCAGGGACGAGAGGCCAAAAGTTTCTAAGACTACAAAGCCAGTCTCTGAGTTCTTTGGAGGACAAAAGGTTGCCAATGTGGATATTACATCAGAGACATGTCGACAGTCTGATAGACTTGATGGAGCTAGTGAGTGGAAGGAAGCATCGCAATTCTTTGAATTAGTGAGAACCAATGGATCCAAGACTTCTGATGAAGAAGATGGTGATGAGATTTTGGTGTCTAAAACTAAAGTTCAGGATCTGAGGCAGATGGACAAAAATGGAATCACTAAAGCAGTTGACCGTTCACAAGTAATTGATAAGAAAACAAAAGCAAATTGTGAAGATTTCCAAATGGAAGGGAATGTGAGCAAGGTAAAGGTTACAGGAGTATTACGTGAACAGCTGGAGAACAATGGGAACTCTGAAGCTTCTAAAGCAGCTCATGGGCATTATGGGCCTGACAAGAAAAAAAACCTTGTTCAAGCAATTTTTGAACTGGGAGAGGATGAGAAGTTCAGAATAGCAGGAAGTGAAGTTGAAAATCAGAAGAAACCAGCTAAAGATCAATCAGCAAAGCCAGAATACATGGTGGTGGAGGTTAAGCAGAAGGATAATGGGCTTGAAGCTGAGAACAGTGTCAAGCATACTGAAAATGAGCTGTTATGGGAAGAGGTTAATAGACATATGGCCAATGAGAGAAGGTCCAAGGGATCTTCAGAAAGGAAAGGTGATGAGAAAAAGCGAAGGGCTGCTTCTAAGTTTGAAGAGAGTGACAGGAAACTGAAGGAGGCTCTAGAACAGATGGAGAAAGAAAAAAGGCTTAATGAGGTTTGGGAAAGAGAAGAACATGAGAAGAGAGTGAGAGAGGCTTGTGAAAGGGAAGAAAGAGAAAAGAGAGTGAGAGAGGCTCGTGAATGGGAAGAAAGAGAGAAGAGAGGGAGAAAGGCTCGTGAAAGGGAAGAAAGAGAAAAGAGAGAAAGGGAGGCTCAAGAAATGGAAGAAAGAGAGAAAAGAGCCAGAGAGGCTCGTGCAAGGGAAGAAAGAGAAAAGATAGAGGCTCGTGAAAGAGAAGAAAGAGAGAAAAAAGCAAGAGCGGCTCGCGAAAGGGAAGAAAGAGAGAAGAAAGAGGCTTGGGAAAGAGAAGAAAGAGAAAAGAGAGCAAGAGAGACTCGCGAAAGGGAAGAAAGAGAGAAGAGAGCAAGAGAGGCTCATGAAAGAGAAGAAAGGGAGAAGAGAGCAAGAGAGACTCTTGAAAGGGAAGAAAGAGAGAAGAGAGAGGCATGTGAAAGAGAAGAAAAAGAGAATAGATTAAGAGAGGCTCGTGAATTGGAAGTAAGAGAGAAGAGAGCCAGAGAAGAACTAAAGCAGTTGAAGAATGAGAGGAAATTAAAAGAGGAATACGAGAAGAATCGAATGGAGGCTCTTCAAAAACTTGAGAATGAAAGCAGAGTAAAAGAAGAAAGCTGGAAGAAACAAAAAGAGCAGATAGAGAATGAGAGAAGGTTAAAAAAATCTCAAGAGCAGGAAACGAATGAAAAGAAGCAAAGACAAGGTCTTGAAAGAGTGGAAAATGAAAAGAGCCAAAAGGAGGCAAATGATCTACTAGACGCAAAGGATGAAGAATTGGACTCCTTGTGGGAGGAAGAGAATACAGCAGAGTTTGGACTCAAAGAACCAATTGAGAAAGAAGGAACTGAGAATATTTCAAAACAAGCCAGGATAGAGACAGAGGACAGACTTAACAAGGAAGGTGGAGCTGAAGATCTGAAAGCACTAAGTAGAGCATTCGAGCTCTTAGTCGAAGATGATCTAAGGCCATCAGATGAGGCATGTGTGCTGGATGAGACTGGGAACCCTCAATTAGCCAGTCGACATGAGGAACACAGCAACAATGTCTCCAAGAATGGGGCCTTTGCCCACAGAGGAAATAGTAAAATGCAAACTATGAATAACAGTGCTATGGGATCAGAAACAGCCGAAGCTGAAAAAATAAAAGTTGAGAGACCATTTGAAGTTCCAGGTATCGCCCAGGGCAACATTGGTCAAGAAAGGCGTCCATCATCAATGGCAGATGTTGAACCATCTGTGCAAAGCCGCAGTGCAAAAAGAGCCTCTGAATTTGAAAAAAGGCAGAGTGCCTCTCAGATGGACTCTGGAACTGAAAGGAAGGAGAAGAAAATTGCAGATGAATGGGGACAGAATGAAAATTATGGCATGGAATGTCAAGTTGATTCAAATAGAAAAGAAACTGTGGAGAAGATCACACCAACTAGACCGGCTGGAGCTGTTCAAAACGGAAGAAAAGCAGATTCTACTCAGCCATCTGTTGTGATGGAAGGGAAAGCTAACATCCATGTAGCAGCTCAGTGGGTGAATGCAAGTCAGAATGCTGCTAGAAAAGACATGAAGATCAACAATACACCGATACCGGAAGAGAGAGAAGATGCCAGAATGAAAAGGGAACGAGAGCTCGAAAAGGAACGCCTTAGAAAGATAGAAGAAGAGAGGGAGAGGGAGAGGGAAAGAGAGAAAGATAGAATGGCAGTTGACTTAGCGACACTAGAAGCTCGTGAAAAGGCAGAAAGAAATGCTGTGGAGAGAGCAGCTAAACAAAGAGCACTGGCAGAAGCTCGAGAAAGATTGGATAAGGTTTGTGCAGAGGCAAAGGAGATGAATTTTGCCGAAAGGTCAGCTACAGAAGCCAGAATCAAGGCAGAGCGTGCTGCTGTAGAGAGAGCAACAGCAGAGGCTCGAGAGCGTGCAGTGGAGAAAGCAAAGGCTGAAAGGGCTGCTTTTGAGTCCAGAGAGCGATTTGAAAGAACATATTCTGAGAAATTCTCTGTTTCCTCTCGAAGTGGACCAATGAGAACAAGCTCATCATCATCTGTGAGTATTTTCTTGATTATTATTCTGTGATGTGCATAGCTATAACAGAGGTATAATAAATATAAAATGTCAGGATTTGCAGGATCAGAAATATCAGAGCGCTAGCTCCTTCGGCAGTTCAAAATATCAGTATTCCTCTGTTAATGGCGGTATGTTTTATTTGAAGCACCTTTATAAATTTTGTTAATTAGGGGTATATAAGCAAAAGAAAGTCTGTTTTTGATGTCAGACAATGTTGTTGCATTTCTGTTATTGAATTGTGCATGTTGTTTTGCTTGAAGCTATATATAATGCCAATAGAGCTGAAGGAGTTGAAGGTGAATCCGCTCAGAGATGCAAAGCAAGGCTAGAGAGACACCAGCGGACAGCTGAACGAGCGGTATAACTTGTACCATCATTAAAAATGTGCAAATAGCTTCTTTATATCTACCCCTATAATTTGTTCCCTGGTGTTATTGCAGGCAAAAGCTCTTGCAGAAAAGAATATGCGTGATCTTCTTGCTCAAAGAGAGCAGGCTGAAAGAAACGTACAGTCTTAACACCTATAAAACTCCTGTGTCCTACTTTGAACTGTGTTATTTTTCACTTATGTATTGAATCCACTTCTGTTTGCAGAGATTAGCTGAAACTCTGGATGCTGATGTCAAGAGGTGGTCAAGTGGGAAGGAAGGAAACCTACGTGCTTTGTTATCTACGTTACAATATGTATGTTTTTATCTTCTTGATATATGTATATATATCATATGTTTCCATTGGTACTTAAAATTGTTTTATTGACGTGTATTCCAACTGTGATGGTACTAATACATTGAGTTTTATTCATTTACAGATCCTTGGACCTGATAGTGGTTGGCATCCGATTCCATTAACAGAAGTGATAACCTCTGCAGCTGTAAAGAAAGCTTACCGGAAAGCCACTCTTTGCGTTCATCCTGATAAATTACAACAAAGAGGTGCGAGTATCCAGCAGAAGTACGTCTGCGAAAAGGTCTTTGATCTTCTGAAGGTGCGTAGAATTGATCTAATCTTACCCTAATCCACATTATGTAGAATTTCTAATGCTGTTTACTTCACAGTTCAATGACAATATAATGCTTATCACTTCAATTCTTTGCTTACAGGAAGCATGGAACAAATTCAACTCAGAAGAGCGATAGCGCTTATATCAATACTATTTATAGCCCCATTTTTGTAAATTCCACACCGGTTGTAACTTGTAAGTAAATATATGTCATGCCCATTTGACAGCATTAGCCAAGCTATGTAGTTCCCATATCTAATATTAGAAGTTAAGAGAAATTAGGTACATTAAGCCAAGGAAAAATTAGGCTGTTTTCTGCTATTATATACAGCTCATTGAAACAATTTCAAAAATGAAATTCATTGATCTCGTTTGTAGACAGGTTTAGCATCTTGAAAGAGTAGGATTATGAGTTTGTAAAGATGATTAAAGTTCTTTGCTTCCATGTCAAGCTATGACCACATCATTTTGTACCCTTCTTTTCTAGTGTATATTTTTTTATTCGTTTGCTTGCTGTTGAAGTTATTAGATTTTTCCATTTAGCAGGAAGAGAGGCGTATAGGGGTAATGACAGTAACATGTTTATCTACATGATGGTAATGATGACTGAGTTAATCGTTGACAAATTCTGAGAATAATTCATTAATTGTTTGGTGTGATCTATTTGGTCTTGTAATGATTATGAAAAACTTGTGTGGTGATCAAGTTTTTTAAGTGAACAGATACTGTTCTGCAAAATCATTGTATAACGCAACTTGCACAGCAAACATCATATAAGCCCATTAGAATGAAGATATTTTTAATGTATATAAGGTTGTAAATTATTATGTTTTTCATTGGACCATCATGTCCATTCCTCGTTCTCTTAATTTGCATAATTTCCCCGCCAAAATTCGTCCAATAAGTAATAACATCGTGACTCGTAACGGTAATATACGCCAACTGTTCGATGGATTGTCTAAGAGAGACATTATCTCTCTCAACTCCCAACTCGCTTCCTATGTTCGCCGCCGGGACTATCCAGCCACGTGGGCGCTCTTCCATAGCCTTCATATGCTACGTCGTGACCTCGATTCACACACTTTCACTCCGGTTCTGGGAGCGTGCTCAGCGTTGTCTTGTGACAAACATGGCAGGCAAGTACACGGATTGATGATCAAGACAGGTTCCGACACAAGCACTGTAACTCAGACAGCGTTGATTGACATGTATTCGAAGCAGGGGCTGTTGTCTGAGTCAATTAAGGCTTTTGAAGCGATGGAATTGAAGGATGTTGTGGCTTGGAATGCGTTGATTTCGAGCTATTTGAGGCATGGTTGTGTGAAGGAAGCTTTTGGTGCTTTGGTGGGGATGAGGAGGGAGAGAGTTGAATTTAGCGAGTTTACCTTGTGTTCTGTGCTTAATGGTTGTACCCTTTTAAAGGCAGTTAGACTAGGGAGACAGTTGCATGGTTTGATTGTTGTTTTGGGGCGTGATTTGGTGGTTTTAGGTACTGCTCTTGTGGACTTTTATTCTGCTGTTGGGTTGATTACTGAAGCCATGAAAGTGTTTGGTGGTTTGGATGGTAAAGAGGATGATATTATGCGAAATTCTTTGATTTCTGGGTGTGTTCGGAATAGGAAGTATAAAGAAGCGTTTTTTATTATCAGCAGAATGAGACCAAATGTGGTTGCACTCACTAGTGCTCTTGCTGCTTGTTCTGAGAATTCGGATTTGTGGATTGGTAAACAGATTCACTGTGTTGTTCTACGATTTGGGTTAATCTTGGATATCAAGTTGGGGAATGTATTGATAGACATGTATGCAAAATGTGGAAGGATTGCGAGTGCTCGGTCTTTATTTGATGGTATTTCTCCAAAAACTGTTTTCTCTTGGACAAGCATGATAGATGCATATGGAAGTCATGGATGTGGACTTGAAGCTCTTGAGCTGTTTCAAGAGATGGTTGAGGAAGAAAGTGGAGTGTTGCCTAATTCAGTCACATTTCTTGCTGTATTGTCAGCTTGTGCACATTCTGGACTGGTGAATCAAGCCCAAGAGTGCTTTAATTTGATGAGAGTTAAGTATAGTTTGGATCCTGGACCAGAGCACTATACATGTTTGATTGATATGTTAGGTAAAGCTGGTCAGATGGACCAAATCTGGTGTCTATTAGATGATATTGTTAAACACGGTTCCAATCCTATGGCTGCTGTATGGGCAGCTATAGTGAACGCTTGTAGTGAAGCGATGTCAAAGCAGCGTACTATGCTACTGTCAAATTTCTATGCCCTACATACTATATCCTACTGTCAAATTTCTATGCCAACATCGGAAAGTGGGATGTTGCCAACCAATTGAGAGGCATTGTCAAGACTAGAGGACTAACTAAGGAATCAGGCTGTAGCTGGTTTTCTATCATAAACCACCGTGAAGATGCTAGTGAACTTGATCATGGCTATTGATTGTCTCAAGGTACATGTTTATATCTGTTATTTCATTTTTCCTGTTGTAGATTAGTTGTTTGTTTAAAATTATACACTGTTTCTAACTATGACCAATAATACATGTAATTCTTGACACTAAAATATAAGGGTTGGTGAGTCCAACAAGCTAAATTTGACTTGGTCACAGAAGCATATTGTCAATGAAAATGACGACATTGTTATAGTTTCTATTCTCAAGACTAGGTATTGTTGCTTTTGCTGTTAGGATTCACTAAAGGTCAAAAGAAACATACAAGATGTTTATATTATAACCAAAAGGATTACATATCAGTGAACCAACTGGCATACCAAATATGACTTCTAAAATGCCTCCATTGTTATTATATTCATTTCAACACTTAGTTTTCACCTACTCTCCGTTCTCTATATATAATGCAGATTCAACAAAGACCAGCAGATCAGATCTCTTCCACAAGAAGCCATGCTTAGAGCTTTGAGCACACGGGGAGGCACCTACGGGTATGAACGTTTGAAGGATGATCCAACTGTTGGTCTATTAGAAAACAAGCTGAAGAGGGCTACAAGCGTCCCAGCTTCGCGAATATTTTGCCAGGAACTCACACCTGAATTCACCTTCAAGGAAACCCCTAAACCTCAACCTCAGGCGAAAACTGTGAAAAAGGCCAGGAAGATTCATCCTTTCTTCAGTCTTTTTGATAGCAGCAGGAAGAAGAAAACAACAACTAAGCTCGAGGTTGCAAGGTACTTGGAATATATAAAAGAGGGTGGTCTCTGGGATGCCAAGTCAAATAAGCCAGTTATTCACTACAGATGAAAAGGAAAACCAGTTCTTGTTCCTATTTTATGTACTAGTTCTGAGAATCAGAAATCTGTTTAATCAAACTATGACCATGATTCCCAAATTGTTAATAGAATATAAATTAATTTTGATTCATATTGTGTTCCCAATTTCCATAAAGTTCATATGAAGCTGCTTTTATACTATTTATGCTTGAGATTGGAGATTTCAGGATTGATAGTGATTGAGATGGTGTTATCCAATCTTTTTGGACCGCTCAAGAGTGTATTGGTTGATGAAACCTTATCATCATCTCTTCATTTTGTTTGGTTTCAGAAAGTTGCAGTTTCTGTAGTAACAGATCATGGTCATTATCTGATTTCTATGCTTGGGGATCAAGTAAGCTAATAACGTATTAAATGTGTGATTATTACAAAAATTAATAACAAAATAAAAAATTTATCCATTTCATCAAGTGTTTGTTTAGGTTTGTATTAGTTAGAGAATGTGGTGGTGGGGACTTGGCCTTGTTCAACGTCCATTCAATCTTGGTGTGCAAGAAAAGAAACGTGAACAAAAATGTTCAATTAAAAATACCTGACGCGTGTCAAGCGTGCGTGAACCACTTTTTTTTTTTTTTTTTTTTTTCTCTCAATTAACCGCGAATCTTCTTTTCTAGATGTTTCCCACTTTTGTGGAATCTTCAAGTGTCTCAATTTTAAAAAAAAATAATTAACAAATTTACCTATTTCACGAGGTTTTTATTTTCCACACTCTAATTACTAAAATAACATTTTTTTTTCCAAATATAATCTTAGAGTGTTTTTAATATATAATTAAATTTAATTCTACAAAATAAATTATTTTATTTTATAATTTTTTTATACCATTTGTATCCTTGAAAATATCATTTTATCTATAAAGTTTTATAGTTTGATGGGATTGATATTTATTCAGGATGACATTCTAAATCTTAAATCCTAATAAAATAAAATATCATAGTTCTACTAGACATAAATATATGGTCCGATACGGAGACATCATATAAGTCATCATCTTTAATATTCTCCATAAACTTAATAAGATCTTAGTTTTTATTGAAATCATATTAACGAGGAAGAAGATGAGACTCGTGATCATTCACCCCATCTGTACTAAAACAGCATAAAACAATTAGTAAACTAACTATATATTAATCCTGTATTTTTTAATTACATAAACTGCTTTTGATTCGTAATGTATTTACAGTATTTTAGTAAAAATCAAATATGAATCAATTGAGGAGTTTTAATTTGTAATGTATTTACAATAGTTTGGTAAGGTGAAATATGAATCAATGGAGGAGTTTTAAGTTAACTAAACAATTTTATAAAAAAGAATAATTTATATTAATTATTAAATTAATGGTAATTAAATAATTTTAATATTATTTAAATAATTTATAATTTTATTATATTAAAATAAAAAATAAATTGAAAAAATATTTAAAATAATTATTTAAATATATCATGAATATTTTAGTAATGTTGACGTTGAATTTAGTAATTTCACTGTCGAAAATAACAATGTTAAATTAATTAAGTACCAATTTATAAATGTTTATATTTTTGGATATATTAACGGAAAAAAGTAAAGCCAACGAAGAAACAATAAATCACATTAATTTATTAAAAAAGAAAAAAAAAAGAAAAGAAAAGAAAAACTCATAGCTTAAATTTACCGCTTCAACTTCTTGAAACAACAGCTGACATCACTAATGATGATTCTGTCCGCGCTTCAAGTGGGCCAGCCAACAAATAGATTCCATAAACGCGGCGTTTTATTGTCCAAAATATCTCCAAAACGGCACCAGATTCCTGCGTTTTAAAAGGAGATCCGAAAATGAAAAATGTGAGAGAGAGGTAAATATATATAGAGAGAGAAAGAGGAGGTGTTTGTTTGAATGTTTAGCGGAGAGAGGCGGTGGTTGCGATAAAAGCTTGGTCGAGTCGTCTCCTGCAAGCTTTGCTTGGTCAGAGGAGATATTGAAAAATAATTAAAAATTAAAAGAAGAAGACTTGCGTTTGTGTGTGTGTGTTTGTTGTTGGTCGCTTCTGGTTCTCTCATTGTTTTTGTGAATAATTATGCCGTTTTGTGTTTATCGTTGTATCATAACCACAGCTTGCGCCGACGTTGACGAATCTTCTCTGATCTTTGCAGCTAATTGCTTCTAGGGTTTCTCCTCCTCTGTTTTTTCAGGTATTTTTTAAATTTATTTAATTTTAATTTTGTGAGATTTCTGTCCTGTATATGTTATGCTGGTTTGTGATTCTCATTCTTTCATTTGTTTTTGAGATTATATTTCTTTTGTAGGCAAATTTTTATTGTCTATCCTCTTATGAGCTAGCTACACTATGTCATTTATCTGCTGAGAAACTGTAATTACGCTTTCATTTTGATTGTTTTTAATGTTCGAAGGCGGATTTTTAAATTTTTGTGAAGCAAGAAAGATTGGGATTTTTTAAAAATAAGTTAGTTTTCTTAGGAGAAATTTGTTGGGCATTTTGTTTTTCTTATTTTATTTTGTTTTTAATTTTTGGGGTTTGTGGTTCGAATTGTAGCTGGGGGTCGTTTGATTGTTATAATTTTGAGTGGTATATCTGCTGAATTTATAATATTCTTGTGATTGGGAATTATTGATTTATTTTTTTTTAAAAATTTTTTTGAAGTGAGCTGAAGAGATGTTAGTTGATATGGTTGATGCATTTTTATTTAATTTTGGTGAGGTGAGATAATTGATGATAGTGTTTGGAGAAAACAAAGGGAGACATAGAGAAAGGGGCTATGTTCATTTGAATACTTATGTAGTGGCTTAGTGACGAATGGTTGATAATTTGGTTACTTTGTTGGGTGCTATTGCAGAGCCATGCCAACTTTTACTGCTATAGCTTTTGATAGGCTGATTGAACCTAGAGAGTCTAAATCTGTCGACATGCCTGTAGCAACATTGAAGCATGTTAAGTCGAGGCCTGGACCACCTCCTCATCCTAATTCAAAGCTTGAGAGGAGGAATAGTACTCCTGTCGAGAGGAGAATTAATCGTCCACAGATTAAGCCTGCTCTTTATGCAACTCCGGAGACAACCACATTGCCTGCTTCAGATTCACCATCGTCTTTCCCTCCTTCCCCTTATATTGTGAACCATAAGAGGCGTGGGCCACGTCTGGTGAAGAGTTTCTCTGTGGATGATGTGGCTTCTCATCAAAAAGCGATGGATGAATTGGGAGTTAATGGGAGTGCTGCCAAGAGCCCAGAAACGAAGGATGATTCCAGTTTAGGTGGTTCTGTTACTTTCACTATCCCCAATACGAATGACGATGAGTGTGAGGATGAGGATTGCAAGGGTCCTGAGAATGGTAAGGGTCCTGATAATGATGATCGCACGGGTCCTCCTGTGAATGAGCGAAAGAATGCTGTTAGATTTGTTGAAATGGAGCATGTGAATGGTAGTTTAGATGGTGATCTTGGTGGCAGTAACAGGTCATCTGGAAGTAGCGATATAAGCAGTAGTACGGCTGTGAAAAAGGAAGGAGTGAGATTTGCAACTTCAAAATCTGAGAGTGAAACTGAAGACTTTTATGATCCAAATGAATCTATGAGTTATACGAGTTATACAGACGGTGAAGACACTATAGGGGCGGAAAGTTATGCTAAGAATGCTGCTACACCTATGGGAGAATTTTTTGACGCATGGGATGGTAGAGGAGTCTTTATTTTATTTTATTTCCCTGATATGTTCATCTTTAATGTTTTGTCAAACGGTTAAGACATCACTGATTTTTGTTTGCTGTTGTTTTATGCTATTTAGAGTTATCCTCAGAGAGTGGGCCACAACCTCCATCTGATATCGAAGCTGAGTTGCGTGAAATACGGTTGAATTTACTCATGGAAATAGAGAAGCGCAGACAAGCAGAAGAAGCTTTGAATGACATGCAAAGCCGGTGGCAGAGGATCAGACAGCAGTTGGCGGAGGTGGGATTGAGACTGCCTGAAAATCTCACGGACGTAGCAGAAGGAGACCAATCAGATGGTGATCCTGCGGCCGATCTGCGGCAGCAATTTTATCTAGCTCGTTTTGTGTCGGAATCTATTGGGAGGGGCATTGCAAAGGCTGAGATGGAGGAAGAGATGGATTCTCAGATTGAATACAAGAATTTTGAAATTGCTCGATTGTGTGATCGGCTTCATTATTATGAGGCTATGAATCGTGAAATGTCTCAGAGGAACCAGGAAGCTTTAGGTAAGAATTTGGTTTCTTCATCTGGACTCTTATCTTCTTCTAATTCTATAGTCCTTGTTGGATGTGCATTCTGTTACTTCATTTTCCTCTCATTTTAGTAGATACGATAATGTTGAGTTCCTGTTTATGCTTTCTTCATTTGCATATGTAGTAAAATTGGAATGATTTAAATACGTTGAAGAATAATGATTGGAGCTAAAATATATTAAGAAGCTCATTTTTCTTTGTTTTCTTCTGGTCTAGTTTTGCAGTAGTTCACATCTTTAGAGGTGCAGAACAACTGTTAAAACATTCCTCATATAATTGAGAGAAAAGTCCAAAATAGCCATGGATGTGAAGAAACATGCAAGAAAAACAAGGAAAAAATATAATTGAAAATTTGTTTCTTCTGTTCTCTAGATTATGGTTGCTCTGTCTATAAACATTTCTAATTCATCCCAATTCTCTCCAAGTGTCTTATACCTCCCATATAGCTAAAGCGTTTGAAAAATCTCGTCAATTTTACAGTCTTATTTAGTGCATTCCTTTTCTAATATTTGCCGTCTGATGCTGTTTTGGACAGAGGTAGCAAGGCGTGATAGGCAGAAAAGGAGAAGACACCAGAAATGGGTATGGGGCTCAATAGCTACTGCGGTTACCCTTGGCACAGCAGCTTTAGCTTGGTCTTATTTTCCATCGGGGAAAGGATCTTCTACCAGTGATTCTCGGGCATCCACGGACGGTGGTGACTCATAGAATGGTTAAATGAATGTTCCATCTTTTGGTGCTATGCTATAGAAGTAAGCGTAATAAAAAAAATTTCAAATATGATGCTATCCTTGATAGATAGCATGCATGTCTTTTGGTCTGTGCATATAATCCTCCTGCATGAGGAGGATTACAGTTTTAGCATCAGAATAATTCAAGAGATCATCTTGAATTGACCTTGAAGGGCTAGTTTATTTCGTTATTTACCTATGCTATTAATGGCATTACATTTATTATTATATGTGCTAACAATCAGATGTAGAGTGAGTGTGATAGTGTTTTCATTGTCTGTATCTTGCTCTGGGTACACTACTAAAAGAGCAATCGAGTTTTGATGCTTTGTGAAGATAAATTATTGAATTTGTTCTCCTTAGTAGGATCTCTACAACAAAATTTATATTGATCAGAAACTGCTTCTCTGTATCTTCCTTCTTCAACCCAGTTTCGGGTCTGAGCTTGCTCTACACAATATTACCGATTCTGTTGTTTGGTAGAGTATTTTTTGTTTTACACCTGTTTTCGTATACTATTTATTTATTTTGTTCGCAGTTATTTAGACATCTATTGCTATTTGGAATATAATTAAAATTTGTACTATTTCTTGATGATGTGCTTATTTTAAAAATAAATAAATAAAGTCAACTCTTTACCTTGAAAGGTTCATCAGATGAGAAAGGACAAGGCGTCGAGTTGAGTTGGCCTTGTCAAGCAAGTCACCAGCACAGAACACAAGAAAACAGAAGTAGTCAGCAATAACATTATATCAACACTGTCGAGTCTTGCTGAGCAAGCTCATTGACTGACAGTAGTTCAGTTGACTTGTTGCCTATTTAAACATCACTGCACAAAACAGAAGTATCATTTTTCATTCACACACTTTAACTCACTACAAGAGTAGCAAAGATGGGATGCTGTTCAGACTTGATCAGATGTTTCAAGCCCTCATCAGTAGCAGATACTGTAATGGTGGATGATTCAAGTGTGAAGGAGAAGGAGAAGAAGAAGAAGCAACAAGAACCCAAAATCAAATCATCTAATAAACCAATTATTGTAGTTTCTTATTTTCCTGTCAATTCCTATAGACCCGTTTTGTAAATTGTTGTTAACCCTCCATTTCCTGCCAGTGAAATTTAGTGAATCATTGCTCATTTAACACCTTGCGTAGTGTAATCTCAGTGGTTTTATTTTACAATTTTCTTTTATTCAATAATAGAACCATATTATATATTCCTATAAAATAAGATGCTGTTATGAAATTATAAGCAAATAGAATAAAACATTCACCAAAATAGCAAAAGGGGAAGATGTCAATTCTATGAAATCAGTATGATAAGTTTTCAATTGATGAAGAAACTAATTGATAAGCAAGTGGTTTGCATGAAATCTATACATGTCAAGTCAACATAAAGATGGCATTGAAATGGCCAGACACAAGAAGGCTCTCTGGCCAGTCTTATCCAATATTCAAACGGCTCACGTCAGCACACTCGCTAACGTGGTTAGCATCCAACTAAATCCCACATCGGCCAGTTATAATAGTGTTGATTTCTTTATATAGATCCACGCGCGACTTTATAACTGTCTCTTCGGAGACATCCGATAAAATTGGAACGATACAGAGAAGATTAGCATGGCCCCTGGGCAAGGATGACACGCACAAATCGAGAAATGGTCCAAATTTTTTTCTCAATCTCTGCACTGCTGCTTAACGACGTCGTATTACTAACATTATCCAATTGATAACGAACAAGAAAGGCAGACTAGAGAAGAAGAAACAAAGCTCCAACAATGGAGCTACAGTTACTACATCTACTTCACTCTACTCCATCTCGACTACGTGCCCCTGTGTTATTCCCTACACACTTCACAACTTCATCTTCAAAACCCCATTTTAGATATCAAACAACTACACGTCAAAACCCCACCAGTCTTTTCTTTTCGCCCAACCAACAGCAGCTACTACAGCATCAAGAATTCAACTTGGAAGAAGACCCACACTCGTTGGTAGAGGAAGAGGAGGATGACGAGTCGTCGTTTCTATCGCTCAGCGAGAAACCAGACCGGACCATGGCCTTGCTCGACGACTACGAGACTGAAGAACTCGATTTTGATGCTTCTTCGGCTGACCACAAAAGCGGTCTGCTACTTGTGATGATTTTGAAAATTTTCAATTGGGTTTTCTGTTTGGGTTGTGTATGTTGAAATTGTGTTAGCAAGGTTCTGGCTTTTGGTCTGTGTTCTTAATTGTTTGTGGATTGTGAATGTATTGATGCAGGATATGTGGCTGTTCTTGGGAAGCCGAATGTGGGGAAGAGTACTCTTGCGAATCAAATGATTGGTCAGAAGCTTTCGATTGTTACGAGTAAACCTCAGACTACTAGACATCGAATTCTCGGTATATGTTCTGGTCCAGAGTATCAGGTTTGGTTTTTCATAGTTAGTTATCATATGACTGGTTTATAATGTATTCTATGGTTATACTAATGTGTGAAATTGAAAAAAGTTGGAAAATGAAGAATTATGCACAAATATATCTTCAGTTTTGGCTCGTGTCTGTTTCTCTGTGCTTGTTTGGAGCTTTGCAATTTAGTGGATGTTGATTGTTGGTCTATGAACAGGAAGAAATATTATATTGCATTGAGGATGAAAGTTTTGGATATGATGGATGTAAAATTTGGCTCTTTTAGTGGAATTTGTGTATCACATTTCATTGTAATCAAGTAGACCTCAAGTGATTTCAAATGATGGTGTGGTAAACCTTAATATTGGTATTTTGTTTGTGTCTGACTGATATGTAATTGTGAGATTACAAGACTGATTATTGTATATGTTCTAGATGGTACTTTATGATACTCCTGGTGTTATTGAGAAAAAGATGCACAAGTTGGATTCAATGATGATGAAGAATGTTCGTAGTGCTGGAGTCAATGCAGATTGTGTTGTAGTTCTTGTTGACGCATGTAAAGCTCCTGTAGCGGTATGATATCTTATGGCGCGCATAGTTGAATGGGAATTAGCATTTCTTTCTTCCTTATTTCCATCTTGTTTGTAGATTGACGAAGTGCTTGAAGAGGGTGTTGGAAACCTCAAAGATGAGTTGCCTATATTGCTCGTATTGAATAAGAAGGATCTGATTAAGCCTGGTGAAATTGCCAAAAAGCTTGAGGTTGCTACTTGATGTAGAACTTTATTCATTTAATTTTGGTTTAAAGTTTCTTTTCCCCCCTCCATTTGTGGAGGTAATATAAATTGATATTTTTATGTGACCTTGAATATGAGTGTCCCATTTGCAATCTTGATATTATGATGGTATAGAAATTTATTTACAAAAACTGTAGGATTTTGAGAACTGTACATTGTTGTGAATTTAATTCTATGGAAGTTTCAATAAATGGACTTGGTTCACATAACTTCTGACTCATGGTCTTTTTCTGTTAACCTTCAGTATCATATTCTGTGCAGTGGTATGAAAAATATACAAATGCAGACGAGGTAATACCTGTGAGTGCTAAGTATGGTCATGGAGTGGAAGATGTCAAGGATTGGATATTATCTAAACTCCCTCTAGGTCCAGCATATTATCCAAAGGTATGCAGACAGCAAAAATTGCTACTTCATATTAATTTCTTGTTATTCTAGTGCTCTTTCTATTTTTA